>JADLZN010009373.1:0-75393 GCA_018155175.1 Sinocyclocheilus anophthalmus | reverse complement strand
GATAAAGTCACAATGAAAGACGATAGTACTCAATCTGACATACGTTTTTGCCGTTACTCTGGATAAAGGTATATGAATGTGTGCAACGAGTGTGCTGAATGTGATCCCATAAAGAGGCAAGGGTTTTTTTATTTTTAGAGAGAGAGAACAAGCACAGCTTAAAAGCTATTCAACCGACATTTATCTATTTGTTATGTATATATAACTTAGTCAATTTAGAATTTATTATATTTTGTTTTTTTATTGTGTTTTCTAACATTAGTTATAATTCACCCCAAAATGATGTCTTTATTTATTGATAAAAAAAATTTTGAAAGAAAAAAATTATGCATCTCTTTTCCATAAAACAGCAGTTCATAGTGATATTTATATTCAATGAAGATCAATATAATTTGATAGTTTATTGCGATATAAATGATGCATGATACAGTCTGTTTCTCACACAAGGTTTTTCAGTGACCTAAAAAAGACTTTTAATCTAGTGCATAATTTAATAGAGTTGTATGGAACAGTGTAGTCACACTTGTTTTTTTTTTTCTTAGGAGCTTGAAATACAGTAAGCCATGCATTGACCACTGTTGGACGGCATGAATTCTAGATCGGCCTTTTGAGTAAAAAATTAAAATGACATGAGCGAAGTAAAAAAAAATGAAATAATTAAATTAAATCCAAAATAAAATGTGAAATAATATTGAAAATAATTATATACTGTTAGATATACTGTAGAATGCTACAAAGAATAAAAGACTTTTATTCAGCACGGACACATTCAAATGACAAAATTAACAGTAAAGACTTTTCAAGAAATCTTTTTTCAAATAAATGCTGTTCTTTTGAAATTTCTATCCATCAAAGAATCCTGAAATAACGATATTTAAATTTTTAGATGAATTAATCCATTAAATAGGGGTGAGTCATTTCGTTTTTCAGTTTAACGAGTTACTATTCCCCAGATTAATATTTCATGATGACTAATACCCACCTTCAACAGTTAAAGTAAATATGTGAATTTAATTGCACTCATATGTGCTAATTGCTGATCAAGGCACAGTTAATGAAGAGCTTAATGTTCCTTCGATATGCTAATTATAGCACTCATGTATCAAAGGACTGTCAGGCTGACAAGAGACCTTCATTCACGCAGATCAGGAGATTGGACCTTTCCGGGAGAAAAGCACGACTTTGCATTCGTTGTGAGCAAACAAAAATTAGACCTCCAAAACCACTGGCCAGAAAAGCTAATATAAGGCTTGTTATTTTAGCCGTGTGCAGTGACTTCAAGACTCACTTTAGCACGCTTTGCCTCGTGGGTTTCTGGAGATCATGGTGGTAAACAAGACTCAAATATTACTTCCATAAAATTCTCGCTATCTTTATTTTTGACAACATTTCAGCTTGCCGGACCTATTGGGCTTTCTTTTCTTGTACACTCATTTTGAACATGAACTGCTGTACGCAATACTTTATTAAACCCTGAGCCTTTACAGTAAAACGATTTAGGGTCAGGAGTAGGTTCAGCCGCATGAAACCTGAACCCCAGCCAGTATCGCTGAGGTATAAATGACCTGCGTGATACGATATCAAACACGAAACAGCCCAGTCAGGAGCAATAACAGCTGCTAGGTGAATGTCAGTAGTTTAATTCAGAACCCCCCCACGGTAAAGCGATGGCAGGTTGTCCAAGCAAGGAAGTCAGGATCCCAGCCAAAACCTCTAATTGCTCAGCTCTCCTGGCTTTGTGGGCTATTGTTGTTGATGTACTAAAAATGTATTGACCCCCTTGACTGTGGCCTTTACTCTGAGACAGGAAGGACATGTGGTATTTAAAAAAAATTAAGAAGGGTCAAGTTGTGCAAAAAGGCTGTCATCTCTCCACGAGTCCTCTTTCTCTCAGTCTGCGCTCCTTTCTCCTCTCTTTTCACATGTCGTGTTTCAAGTACATACGAAGCTCTTAGGGTCACCAGAAGCTTCTCGTCGCGGGGTTGCTAGCGTCTGTTATGAGCCGGTGTTTGAACACGCAGCTGCTGTGAACTTTCCTCTGGAAAACCTCAAATAAAGGCCAAGTCATTCAAAGGACCCCAGAGGCGTGTGTTCTTGGGACGGCTCTTCCAGCGACGGTTGTTTGTAAATCCCCTGTGCTGTTGTGTTTCTGTGATGGAGGTCATGGCACAGTGATACTGTAACGTTACTTCCAGTGACAGACCTCACGAGCACACGTGACCCTTGAACACCCGGGGCAAGTTCAAGCTCAAACCGGTGCGCAATGTTTTGCTACGGTTTCCGGTTTGAACAAAATGTTTCCTGGAAACGGTGTGCAACGGGGTTGAGATACGTTTTCTCTTGTTTGGTGGGTGTGTGTCAAACATGTCAGCCCAATCAGCAGCAACATGTATATAAACCACGCGGTATTAAAGAGGAAGCTCGCACAATGTAATTAACATCAAAATACATTTACAAGAGCAAGTATATTGATTGCGCTGATTTATTACTTAAAGTGTCACGAATTCGGTCCATGGACTTCAATTTATTCACCACCAGAGGTCACCCTTACCATTACATTGACTCTCGCACAACACAAACAGTTGCATAGCACCCCGGACTACATTTCCCATCATTCTTTGCACAATTTGCACACTGCCCTGATTGCACTGATTGCACACAGCTGTTTCAAATCACTCACTCACTATATAACACCCACTCTAACCACATTTCTCTGCTGAGTATTGTTTAACCTGTACCCCTTTCCGAGTCTCCGTGATTTCCTTGTTTTGCCTTTGATGTTTTGGGTCTTGGCCGGTTTTCTTGGTTTCTCACTCTCGTCTGCCCCTAGTGATTCTGTATGCTTCTCGGTGACCTAAGCTAGGCCCTGTGACTATCTTGTGTTTTTGCCCGCCAAGTATACCTGTTTGCCCCAGTTGTTGGACCTTGCTGTTTACAAATTCTCGTAATAAAGCCTGCAATGGGATCAATGTCTTCGCGTCTTGTCATCCGTGACAGAATGCAAATAACTGAAAGAATAAGAGTACCTGTATAGATCTGGACTCTTTAGTCTCGTCTACATATCATTAGTATTGCAAATGGCTTCGGGTCCCATCCTTTCCTCAGGAAGGTTGAATGTCAGACACCTGAGTAATGTAACATAACAATAATATACATATTATATATTTGCATGGTGGAGTGACACTTTCAAAATTTTTCTATATTCCTCTGATTATATCATGGTAAATATTACAATATCATAGTACAACAATAGTGATCAGCAATAATGATAAGCCTATACTCACAATAAAAATAATAAAGGCCATATAGATCATAACAGTCTCGGCGGCAAGAAGTGGATTATCTTTCACCCGAAATGTTTGTCTTTTCATCCTGAAAGGCGAGGCAAATGTTGGATCACAATAAATAGGAACCACAGTTTACTCAAATCCCTTCACTGGATTGGGATGTTCTCCTTTATTCTGGAGGGCAAGGGCAGTGACTGTACCATCGAGCGTATTTGCAGTATTAAACACGTATTTATACCGACTTCATCAGGCTCCGAAAATTCTTCAAAAGAACACAAAGAATGGCCTTCTCAGCTGACATAGTTGCTACTCTTGAGTCATCAGAACAGGGTGTTCAACGCACCACTGTTTCCATTTAAAAAACGTTTTGCACCGTTTTGTCAGGGCTGAACGCAGCCCCGGTCTCTGTGTGATTTGTGAGGGACGCTCGGATCAAACACAGTATGATGGAGTCATGGTGCACATGTCACTGGAAAACCTGTGAATGTCCGAGAGATTTAAAGCCGTGATTTCCAGGTTTGGGGAAGTCCACACTGATAAGTAAATAATGAATTGATAAAAAGTAAAAGTTTGGGTATGTATATAGTGAATTTAAATAATTTCACTGGTTTTACAAATATTCTTTTTGAGGGCAGTCTCTATAAAATAGTTTTCTAAGTCTTTATCCAATAATCCCACATGACTGGAAAATTCATTGGTGGGAAATTTGGACTGCAATCCGCCTTTTTCCTACATCCCATGACGCTTTGCACAAACTATGGGTATTAACTTACACTGTAAACCATCAGCAAAAGGTTCTCTCCATGAACGCAATAATAAGCATTTTCAAAAACTGGGTACTATGAGGTGACATTATTTTTCTCACCCTTCAACCATCGATCATTAACAGGAAATTTAAAAGTGTAAAAGCATTAACAAATTGCTTTCAACATACCGTGAATAAATCCTAAAGATCCTCCTTGTATCCTCAATATAACGGAAGTGTTAAATCATTTATAGTCATTATAGTAATATAACAATTACATTTTAAACCTGGAAAGAGACGTGAGGATTTGAGGAGAAAAATGAAAGATTTTTAGTGCATTCCAGGGAATTATTCATGGTTTATATATCGTAAATTAAATCGGGAGGTCATAAATGCACAGCATATGTTGTCTTCTTTCATTTAATTACAGAATAAGATTCAAAATAAGGTGATGACTAAGAATTTAAGCTACAGTAAGCCTTCAAATCTCAAACATACAGTGGAAGTATAGTGAAGGGTCTATTTTTAACATTACAGAAGTCATCTGTTGATTGAAATACCTCACCACAATGCCTGTGTTTACCATCTAACATGAACCATAAACAATTATTCAGAGTTTCAAATACCGTATACACCTCTCTGGGGTTTGCATCCTCAATGAAATACAAAACCGGATGAGGCAAGCTTTATGGAAGGCACAGTTGCTTTCTGGCTATTTTACACCTGTTTTATCCTTAGAATTAGATGCATAACCTCTACTTAGCAAGGGTAATAATCAATTAGAAAAATTTTCAATCATATGATTTACAACTGTTATTACTTCGTGCATGAGATGTGATTCTTGTGCAGGATGAGTTATTCACTGTAATTTAATACTTATAGTGAGACGATAATACTTATAGAGACGATGTGGAGCGAGGCATTGACTGAACCTCTGGTCACCCGAAAAAACCCACTACTTTTACTTAATTAAAACCGTTTGCTGTTGGTGTCCAAGCTTCCCAGCGGTCTTCTCGTCGCCTCTCTGGAGAACTACTCCCCCGTCTCTAAAATCGGTGTGTTTGTCAAAGCCGGCAGTCGCTGTGAGACTGCGGAAAACCTGGGTGTCACTCACATCCTGCGATTAGCAGGCAATCTGGTATGTTCAGGGCAATTAGAAGTAGTTTTAATGAACATATAGTCATACAAGTTAAAGGTGGGGTAAGCTATTTTTCAAAAACGCTTTAGAAAACAAATTCGGGCCGACTAGCAAAACAAACTAGTAGCCAATCAGCAGTAAGGGGCATGCATACTCATGATGCGGAGGAGAGAGCGTTCAGTGCACAAGACAGACATTAGCAAGCCGAGCAGCAGAAAGATAGAGATGGCGGATAAAAAAAAAAAAGAGGAAAACGTCTGCGGAACAAAAGAAGGCTTAGGACAATAAGGCAAGAAGTAAATGTGTAAATATCGGATCAGCTTTCCAACACTAGAGAGAACTCAAGGAGCGGAAGGCCTACGATCAGACGCCGAGGTTGCTTTGTTTCTTCTCAATAGGTGAGTAACACCGTTTGTCTGCGCCGCAACAGCTAAAGTCTGTCTTGTACACTGGACGCGACAAATCGACCGTTGAAAATAATTTGAAATTTTTGTCAATACATCATAAATAGAACGCAGCGGCAGTTTTCTGTCGGGATTTGTCGTGTCGTGCCGCGCCGCGCCGCATCCAGTGTAGACTATATATATGTATTATATCTTATGTGTAGACCGCATCACGGATTATAAGAGTTCCATGATGTGTCACGCAGCGCACTCGCGTACGGTGTAGACATGGTGAACATTGGTTTTGCTTGTTTCACAGGCTAATAGTTCCCTGGTTGCGTACTTATGTGGGGGTGAGCTATCAAAATAGGGGCGAGATAGGGTGCACGATAAATCGAATGGAATCGAGGATCGCGATTTCGAAGAAGCTGCGAATTTTCATGGTTCATTCCCCCCCCTTTTTTTTCTAGATAGTATCTTTCAGTGGAGCACGGTTCTGTGATCAGCAGTAAAACTCCATCCAAAGCCAGAGGGCACTCTCGCGCTGAAACTCCAAATACGCCTAGCAGAAGAAACCAAGGAAAAGCGCTACAGCTGAATAAACAGAAGATTTAACTGTTTTCATTGATTCAACGTGACTAATAAACGACTACGGCAATATACGGTTTATCTGAGTTCTTATTATAATTTTCATTAAAATAAAGTATATTAATAATGCAATGCCTTTAGCACTGCTTAAATACTATGAAATATGCTGCATGCCTTATTCTGTGTAAGAAAAGCCACATCATCTCACGAAGGATGTATTTCAAAACACCGATTGACCTTATGAAGTGAGTGTGGAGTAAAACTAGTATTAAATGTGTAATTTTCTACATGATTTCCGATGGAAGCAGAATTTACTGAACAGAGGCCGTAGTTCACCGGAGAGCTACGCACACCGTTTCTAATCGCGAACGGATTTCTGCGATTTCAGATCGCCGCAAAAAATCGTTGCGATTTTTGCCAACTTGTCCAGGGATAACAGCTCTGTGTAGTAAAATGTCAACCAGAAAAGAGGAAGGGAAACCGAACACAGGACGCATGTACCTCCAGATCCTAGCTGAACTGGCGCATTTAATATAAATTTTAACCTCATTGAGGAACTCAGTGCGAGGGTTAATTAGGTGATTGATGGTTGTTCAGATCTATGAATGCACATATTGCTGTAAACTTGGGATTTCACATTTTCATTCTCTTTAAACTAATTATTTCCTCACTTTCTTTCTTTCTGCAACTTGTGAATGCATGTTCATGTGTTAGATTAGTTTATATATCTTAGATTTATCCAATAAAGCCTTAATTATATTGAAAAGAGAAGTATCTTGTATTTTCTGCTCACAAGTTAATGTCTTAAAACTGCCGATCTTGTTACTGTGCTAAAAAATAGTGTTTTCACTATACTTTGGACATTAATATCCATTGCAGAATTGATGTCATACCGCACGTTCACTGAATCGCTGGCCGTCTCAGTGATCAGCCGTAAAAAAGTGATTCTGTCCAAATTCCCTTACATATTATTGGTGGAGTTCCCTTTAAAATCTTAAATGATTCCCTTTGAGCTAAATTATTGACCTGTTTCCCTTACATTAAGTTTGTGTGATGCTCGGCAATCGATTTTATGCCACCACAACTGTTTCTGAGGAACTACATTGTTTGGCGGAAGAATAATGTTTTTATTATCATTACACTTTATTTGCTCTGTTTAATTTTGTGAAGCCTTACTATGTATATGGAATAACCGTTTTATAAAAGCAATGAGCCCCAAGAAGCCATGGTTTACAGTGATTTATAACAGCTAAGGGTGTTTGACATTTACAGTTCGTCCCTTAGCAGACGCTTTTATCCAAAGGACTTACAAATGAGGACAATGGAAGCAAACAAAATCAACAAAAGAGCAATGATATGCAAGTGCTATAACAAGTTAGCTTAACGCAGTACACATAGCAAGGGTTTTTTAAATAATCTAATAAATAAAAAGAAAACAGATAGAATAGAAAAAGATTAGAAAGCAAGTGTTAGTTAAAAGTCTGTGAAAGTGATTGTGTGCTTATTTGCAGAATGCAAGCTTCTAGAGGTCACATAATTCTGACGTAATGAATTTAGGTAAAGGGGGTGCAGAGCCAGTGGTGGTTTTGAAAGGCAAACATTAATGCCTTGAAGTACTAAAATGTATTAATTAAATGAATTAAGGAATTGGTTTTTAACAATGCCCTTTAGCTGTTATAAATTCACTGTAATCCACGGCTTCTTGGGGCTTATTGCTTCATTAATATATTCAATCTGAAAACAGCTGTTTAATTATTCAGATCTGAAAATGGAATGAGAATTGTGTGCGTTTTGAATGAGTGTCTTGTATGTGTTTCCTGTGCAGTGACGGCATCATAGAATACCTGATCAATGTGACCACTGCTCCTGACTTCAGACCCTGGGAGCTGTCTGACCTCTCGCCGAGGGTCAAGATAGACAAGGACGTGGCGGACCAGAGCCCACAGATAGGTACATTATGCTGACACCAAGAAATGAATGTGAAGACTCGGATCATGCAGGATCTGGTGCTGATGAGATGTTTTGTCTCACACAGGTGTTCTGTAGAAGCTGCATATAAGAACGCTTTATCCAACTCTCTGTACTGTCCAGACCACATGCTGGGGAAGATTAGTGTTGAACATGTAAGTGACGTGACAGCAGCTTCTGATCACTTAACAAATCTGTCTCATAATGTTCCCTTATTTAAGCTGAGCCGTATGAAAACACACGTCTCTGTCTGTTTTCACATTCTAGCTGCAACAGTTCTATGCCAATAATTACACCAGTGCAAGAATGGCCCTCGTTGGATTAGGTAAGTCGTTCTTATGAATGTGCATAGAGTGCTGCATTGATGACGTGTTTCTGTAGGTCAGTTCAGAAGTTCTCATCGCCTGGTTACCTCAACAAAAACCCAATAGGACATTTCCATTGGCTTTCGGGTTGTTGCGGAAAAAAAGCTTCTGATTTTTACACGTTTTCTTCATCATCCTCACAAATGAACACAACCTATCAATGATTTTTAAAGCCTAAATACAATTGACAGGATTAAAAAGCTGAATTTAGGTTATATTTTCCCTTGTTATATTCTTTATAATGAATAGAGTGAGGAATAAGAATGCATATATGAATGTACTGGCTAAGTTTCAAAAGGTAACAAAATATGCTTTATTCTTTTATAACTGTTATGAAAATATCAGGAGAGTTTTATGCTATTGCAGCGGTTAGAGATCCATCCATATCAGAGATGTCCTATTTAGACACTTGCCTTTTTCAAGACAAGAATAAAAATCAATAAGTGGGTATTACCAATATGTTTTATGTTGTAAAATAAAATGTGAAAATATTTAACCAAAAACCCAATTGACTTCAGGATGATGGAAGCAGAAATGCTAAAATGCTAAGTTGTTTCCAGTTTTTGGCCTACAATAATATGCCATCCTTGCAATACTTTGTCATTGAGCTGGGCTAGGCAAGATATCAATCAAATATTTATGGTATATTTGTGAGGATGTTGTTGGCCTTGTAATATTAAACACCATTTTGATAGCAATTCTCCCCCATGCTTACCAAAAATTAAGTAAAGTAAATAATAATTATTTTTAAACTATATTTTTACTATATTTTATGTGAATGAATGAATGAGGCATTTATATAACACATGTACTACTGTACACCCAAAGCGCTTACAATCATATGAGATGGTCTCTCATCACCCACCACATAATACTCACAATACCATTTTGTGTAGTCTATGCGTCACTTTAAGTAGCTCTATTAGCAGCCTAACTTTGTGTGATGAGGAAGTGACTGTTTGGAAATGTGATCAGGGTAATCTCGTGTTGAAGGCGTCAGTCATGCTGCTTTCGAAGCAGGTGGGCGAGCAGTCTTCAGTACCCCACGAGGGGAGGTGAACCTAGGGGCTTAAAGCGTTTACTTTTTTTTTTTTTTTTTTTTTTTTTTATGTTGTTTTTTTTTTTTTTTTTTACAACGCGGGAGGGGAGTACACCCACACTTAATGACACATACAGGGAGATGAACTGCTTAGTTGGGTGGAATAAAATGTCTGTTTTGTGTCTGAAATCAAACTTTATGCAAATTACTACTGTTTAGTTAAATAAAAAATACTCCATTGAGTAGTCATTGATTCGGGAATTTAAAAAAAAATCCTTTCAAATGTTTTCCATATAAAATAAAGCAATATTTCATGAGAAGCTATGCATTATAGTGATTGTAACATAGATGAATTGAATATTGAATATTCCTACCTAAACCCTAGGGCTGGATAAAAAAATATTGATATCTCAATATTAAATGATTCTCATTTTTACGGAACGATATAAATTCTTAAATCCCAAGAATCAATTAGCCTGTTTTCAGTTAATGGATGGAATGTTGAAGGGCACCTCCCATCCAATAAATAGCAATAAGCATTGTGCATTGGTACTTTTAATATAAAACAAAGTATCAGCTTTCAAATTCTGTCAATTTTATTACAATATTCAAACAATAAATGCCGTTTTGGCGCTGTTTAATGTGGAGTGACAGATAGCTGTAGCACCTCAGTTCAACAGAAGTGGCAGCGCGAGGCGGAGAGTGATGCAACTGATAATCCCTCATATTAATAACCAGTTCAGCACAAAAAAACCTGACTAACATCCGAAGGTAAGTAAAAGAGAGACAACTTTACAATCGTATCCTGTCATCGCTCAAATCAGTTTTCAGCCGCGCACGCAGCGGACGTCAATAAACAGCTTGGAAACAATATGTTCAGACACGTAACATGTACCTCAGAAAAACATATCCTGACCATAAACCATTATTCAGGTTGAAAAATAAACTGTAGAGCGGGGCATTTTGCTAAATATATGCACATATAAATATCAGTACACATTTTACCGTTCTTCAATGTTTAAGTTATGTTTGAATAAATCCATCAAGTTATGACAGCCACCATTATGTTTATATAAAAAAAAAAACTAATTGAAGTAGAATCAAAGGAAATAAACAAAGGGTATTTTAATAAACAAATCCAGGAGACAGGCAAGTACACCAACATTACATAAATGAGAACGGACTCTGACTAAGGGAAAACAGAGTATTTGTAGGGGAGCAAATGAAAGAACTAATGAGTTAATGCAACAGGTGAACGAAATGACAATTAGGAGCCAACGTAAAACTAGGTCACAGGGGAACAGATAAACTGAAAGCACAATGAAAACAGAACTAAACATAACCCTAACATTACTCCCCCCCCCTCCCGGAAGGCGCGTCCCACACCGTAACAATTCCACCTGGGGGGGGTCGCGGAGGGTGGGCAATGGCGGATCAGGGCCGAGGGCAGAAAGGGCGATACTGGACCTCGGGCGGCCCATGGCGGACCTCCGTGGCTTGGCTGGACTCAGCCACGGTATATGGCCCCCCCCAAATTTCTTAGGGAAATCTAGGAAGCTGGGGGCCGCTCAGGAAGAGCGGGCCTTGGTGGGCGCTCTGGAGGAGCAGGCACTTGAGGGCTGGACAGGACCAGCGGAGGCGAAGGAGACTCAGAGAAGCGTGTTAGCGCGGTTTCTGGGGTGAGGCCGGGTGCGAGAACCCCGGGGGCAGCGCCAATGTCCATGAGCGCAGTGACATGCTGGAGAGATAGGGGGCTGGAGCGACAATGGAGCGAGCTTGCGGGCTGGAGACGACCACTGGAGCGAGAGCTCTGGGCTGGAGCCGACACTGGGCTAACAGGGATTCAGGAGCCTAAATGGGGCTTAAAATGGGGATCAGGAGCCCTTCCTGTGCAGAAGGCTCCGATGGAGCTTCGGAGGACCCCGGGGGATTTGGGGTTAGGCAGGCGTTAAGAGCCGTTGGAGTGGTATGTGGAGGTTCTCGGCATGGGGTAAGCTGGGGAGACGCGGCGCATTCCTGCGAGAGTTGGATGACGAGGCTTGGGATTATTCATTACTTCCTCAACTTCCATATCAGAGCAATTTAGGAATAGTACGAGATTAATCAGCTCGATCAAAGGAGATCCCCCGTAGGAGATTCGCAGCGGGATTGCTTCGTCATCAACACCAGCAGGAAGCACGCAGAGCGGCGTCGGGCCAACTTCACCCAGTTGGGAGTTAGAGGAAACCCTCACATACGCTGACAACCTTCTGACTGCCTTGCCGCAAACCCAAAGAGAATCCTCAGCTGCTGCAGTCATTGTTTGGGTAGTTTTCTGTTACGGTGGTGAGGGACGGACACACACCACACCCACCAAACACACCAACACACAACACAGATGAAGAAAGGAAACAAAGGTATTTAAGACAACAAATTCGGAGACATGCAAGACATCAACATTACATAAATGAGACGGGACTCTGATTAAGGGGAAATGAGAGTAGTTCAAGGGCGCAAATGCAACGAACTAAGAGTGAATTAATTGCAACAAAGGTGAACGAAAAGGACAATTAGGAGCAAGTTGAAAAACTAGGTCACAGGGGGAACAGATAACTGAAAACACAAAGAAACAGAACAAAAACTACAATAACCCTCACACCAGCCATTACTAAACCACATTACCAGTGTTACAAAATGATATATGAAATGACAACAACATATCATCAAAGTACCAGTGTTCACTAACAGTATAATAAATAAATAATAAAAAAAGAACTTGTCAAGAACATGTCTTGGGTCATATTTTTACCCCGAAATAAATAGAATGAAACAAGAATATATTTAAATGTTATTATTATATACTATTGTATACTATTAAATTATATTTTGCGTAAAATGATTATTTTTTGACAGTTACACTTTATTACCATAATGAGTAAAATTATTGACATTAAATTGAAAATTTAAATCATTGATATTGTTACTGAATCAAATTTTGTTAACCATTTATACGTGTTCATATTTGTTGTATTGCCTTGAATTCATATTGATTTAAATAGAAAAGTCATATCATGTGTAACAATGTTTTTACTTTACTGAGGATCTGAAGTGTAAAATGAATCAACAATGAGAGTAATGGGAATTACAACCAAAAAACAGCAGTAATATAAAATGGATGATTACTTTTTTTGTGCATTACAGTGATGAGAATTTTGTTGGCAAATATGCTTAATTGACATAAAAATTCACGGTACAATAAATCCTAATGGTCCAAAAATAGGCTCCATTTTCTTTGTAGCTTTAGTTTTGTTTGTGCTTGATTGATTGACTGAATTGGTGATCCTATTGAAATGGTGTTTGTGTGCATGTGAGCTGCGTGTGCAGAGCGGTGGAGGTCTGGTGCATGCTCTGCTGGCGTGTGAAGGAGCCGCGGCGGGCTCTGCGGAGGCCAACGCCTTCAGCGTGCTGCAGAGGCTTCTGGGTGCAGGACCACACGTCAAGAGAGGATCCGACATCACCAGCAAACTCAGCCAGGGCATCGCCAAAGCCACCGCACAGCCGTTCGATGTGAGTGCATGTCATCTGCGATCGCTTTCCTCAGAGTACGGATGATTAGATCTCACTACAGCTTAGATGCTTCTGTTTGATCTTCCTCACAGGCCACGGCTTCCTCACAGGCCACTGGAGTGTATGTCATCTCACAAGCAGACTCGGCCCGCGAAGTGAGTGTTCAGAGAGCAGGGCTAGCTGTTTGGTCAAGGACTAGCTCAACTCTGATGTTGTTCTAAACCTGTGTGGCATTATTTAAGCTCTTTTCCATACAGTGACTGTGGCTTTTATTTGTGGGTGAACTGTTCCTTTAATGCTGACGGTGTGAAGTGAGTGATTGACATCTGCATTGATGTCTCTCTGTCTGCAGGTGATCAATGCAGCCATGGCACAGGTGACGCTGTAGCTGAAGGAAGACTTACTGCAGATGACCTGACCAGAGCCAAGTGAGTCTATCAACACCAGCCAGTCAGCAGAGTAAAAGAAACGCCATTAGCAAAGCTTTTAACGCCCATATAAGCAGTGCTTTTTGAGCTAAGAAGAATGAATTCGCTTGTAATTTCAGGAAGCGTTTCTATAAAACTGTAGGCTACATCTACAGTTTTTTATTTGGAGTAATGTGCTTTAAGAAAGTAAATGGGGTCAGTTTTGATGTCATGTTAGTTGTTTCTGTCAAGTCAAGTCACCTTTATTTATATAGCGCTTTTAACAATACAGATTGTCAAAGCAACTGTACAGCATTATTTAGGGAAATATTGTGTCAATAATGCAAAATAACAATAGTAAACTCAATTTTTTCTGTTAAAGGCAGTTCATCATTGATTCAGTGATGTCATCATCCAGCTCAGTTCAAATAGTATCTGTGCAATCAAGTCGACGATATCGCTGGAAATGAAGTGTCCCCAACTAAGCAAGCCAGAGGCGACAGCGGCAAGGAACCAAACTCCATCGGTGACAGAATGGAGAAAAAACCTTGGGAGAAACCAAGCTCAGTCGGGGGGCCAGTTCTCCTCTAACCAGACAACCAGCAGTTCATTCAAGGCGGACAGCAAAAGAAAATTGTGCAGAGGACTCCAACTGGTTCCTGTGGTCTTGTCCCGGTGGTCGTCTGAGATGTGGTCTTTACAGGGGATCTGTATCTGGCTCTCATCTAGTTGTCCTGGTCTCTGTTGACTTTCAGGGCTGTAGAGGTCCTCGCTAGGTGCTGATCCACCATCTGGTCTAAATACGTACTGGATCCGGGTGACTGCAGTGACCATCTGATCTGGATACAGACTGGATCTGGTGGCTACGGTGACCTCGGAATAAGAGAGAAACAGACTAATATTAGCATAGATGCCATTCTTCTAGCGATGTAGCAAGTACATTGGGTGTTATGGAAAGGGTGTCTGTCAGTGTTGCCATCAGTTGAATGAAGGACCTGGTATTGTGTGTTCAGGACCCAGCTGAAGGAACGATTATTGTGTCTTTGGGAGCTTCAGGGCAGCGGGCGCCTACAGCCACCACAGTCTGTGTGCAGAACATCGATCGGTGACCTACGGTGACGTTGTCAAAGTAAGTCATTTATGTAAATCATGATAAGTTCAAGATGAGTTCACAAGCAACAAAAACCTGAGAAACAGGAAAAGCCATGGTGAGAATATCACCATGAGCATAATTGGCATTGATTTAAAAATGCCAGTTTTTTGTTGGTTTTGAAGGAAAGTATTTTCAGTCTCCATCCATGAACAGTTCTTTAAACTAGAAAATCAATGGGGATCAATCTGTTGTTGAGTAATGAAGTGTTAGATTAAGGGTTAGTTCATCAAGAGGAGATTCTATTAATACTCACCTCATGCCGTTCCAACAGTCAAGACCTTCGTTTTCTTCTGAACCACAAATTAAGGTATTTTTAATGAAATTTCTGACCCTCCATAGACCTATAAGGTTTATCAGTTTGTAGGTTTTTCTGTCCGATTGAGCCATCAATCCGATTATAAAAGCATTACTAGGTTGCTCATTATACCATTTCGGGGATCCCAAGTTCGAGTCCTTGCTTGTGGACCTTTCCCGATCCTGTCCCCCCTTTCTACCACTTCACTTCCTGTGTAACTACTGTCCTACTATCATAAAGGCAAAACAACTGTGCAATACAATACCATTTAAAAGTTCGGGGACAGTCAAATGTTTTAAGAGAAAGCTTTTATACTCAGCAAGGCTGCATTTGATCAAAATTACAGTAAAACCAGTAATAGGTTAATAATTTAAAATAACAATTTTAATAATTTTTCAAATGTATTTTATTCCTATGATGCAAAGCTGAATTTTCAGCATCATTACTCCAGTCTTCAGTGTCACGTGATCCTTCAGAAATCAGTCTAATGTGATGAGTGAGGACTCCAACCAAAACATTTAGGATTAAGTTAAAAAGATAGCATCAGCGAATATTATATATATATAATTATGAGACACGTTCATCCAAAGTTACACACCTTTTATTTCATGTGTTACCTCAGACTTGAACCCATGGCCATAGTGTTGCTAGTGCCATGCTCTGCTGTTTGAGCTACAGGAACACTACATAAATACTACTAATTAATCATCACAGACATATTTATGAATACTCGGTGTTCCCAATAATATGGATTGTTAGCTTACCCGGTGGTTTCAGCAGCACCACTTGCTGATGAAACTGCTAAAGCAGTAAAAATACAGTAACTGTTGGATGATGTATGACAGCAGAATTCTGTTTTTTTCCCCCTTTTTTTTCACAGGCTGCAAAGAAGCTTGTTGAGAGCAAGAAGACCATGTCATGTTGTGGACATCTGGCAAACACACCATTTGTTGATAAAGTGTGAGAGAAAGTCCCAGTCTAAAGTGCACACATTGTGCAGCTACTTATTTGAGTGTAAAAACATTCTTAAACTTGTATGAATCCCTGATTGCTGTTGACGGTTGTTTTTTGGTCAGTTCATCATGAAGTCTGGTCCTTAGTAACGGTTTACTGGGAGCAGAGGCATCAGTTCCGTTCATTTCACTGTATATCTGATGTACATTCATTACAACAAATCTATCGGTGATGAATACTCCTTGTCTGCTTCATCATTCCTCTGAAGAGTCGTCTGTAGAATCATGGTTTTAGAGCCATTGCTTTTGGTAGTTCTTCCGTTAGCCTGCAGAGAGAGACAATGCGCTGCACATTAGGTTTAAGGAAAGAGAAAAAAAATGTGGTTCTGTTTAAGGAAAAGGATATGACTTGGAAGAAAGAAAGAAATTATTTTGTTTTGCATTTTTATTTATTTTGGATTATTATAAGCATGAATGTATCTCTTTTCTTAAGTGGAATTTTTGGTCCGTATATGTTTTAATTAAACTAAAACATATTTGGCATAAATAGTTATAAAAAGAGGCCGCAACTGTTTGATAAATATATATAAAAATATTAATATACAAGCGTAGTTTAGTTTTACAATACATCTCTAGTCAGAGATCAGTCATAACATACTTTGCTCATAGCTAAACAAAATATTAAGTATTTATCATAAGGTTATTAAATTATAGCCTATAGTACTATTGGATTGATTTAAACACCAATGCTTGCGTTATTGGACCATTGCCAGTTCATGCAATATAGACTATTTATTAATTAATATGCCAGGAGAGCTACATCATTATATATATAATATATATACAATTATGATATTTCAGAAGTTTTTTCAATTTACATTGTTATGTCTTTTTTATAATGTGTGTTTTTTTTTTACATTTTCAAATTCATGAACGTTTTTGTAAATTATCTCAAATTGTTATGCTTATAAATACTAAATGCACATTTTGTACGTAATGCTAAAATAATAAGAATAAACGTTATTTAAAATAAACGTAAAATAAACGCTTTTTCATTGTGATCTCAGGCTTTTGGACCCCACTGCTCGTTCATGAAATAAATATGATCCCTTTCTCTGTATTACAGAACACATATATTGTTCACCAGTGTGACCCTGCGTGCATTAAGCCGGTAATCATAGAAGCACTCATGGACGTTGATGATCAGTGTTGGGGAAAGTTACTTTTAAAAGTAATGCGTTACAATATTGCGTTACTCCATAAAAAGTAACTAATTACGTTACTTAGTTACTTTTATGGAAAGTAATGCGGTGCGTTACTTTTGCGTTACTTTTTGTCATCTGGGCTGGGTTTGCTTGTTTGTTTTTAAAATAAAAAAGTTCTATTTTTGGCAAATATAAAAGCCTTTTCACACCAAAAGTGAAATGAATAAGCCTCAGGCTGAAGGGAAAGTACATTTACATCCGTACAGTAGAATACAGAAGAAATTTCAACACACTTCAGCAATAAACAAAGACATGCAAATATTCGTCTAGAGTAATTTGTGCTTATTAGTACGGTTGAACTGGATCATCGAAGGTCAGAAGCAAATAGAATGGGATTAAATACATAAAGGATATTTGTGTTGTTTAACATTTAATTATTGCAGCTTTGCGTCATATTCTGAGTTGCATTATTTTTGTTCATTTTGAGGAATACTGAATCTGTGTTTTGTGAGTGAGATGAATTAATGCATATTCATATTTATTTTAGAACTACAGTAACATCTTCTGATTTCTCTCAACATGGCGACAACAGAGTTGTCAATCAATAAATTGGAAAAAAAGTAACTTGCGTTACTTATTTAAAAGAGTAACTCAGATATTATCTTGTAAATTAAAGTAATGCTTTACTTTACTAGTTACTTGATAAAAGTAATCTGATTACGTTACTTGTATTGCGTTACTCCCAACACTGTTGATGATGCCCACACACATCACAGACCCCCCTTTAAACCAGTCTCGCGAGAGCGACTGAGCGAGATCTCGCAGGCCTGTTGTGTTGTGTCTGAAGAGAGAGAGAGAGAGAGACGCTGCGTGGGGGGGTTTCGCTTGATGTCACTGCGTTTACGCCACCGTTTCTCACGCTTCTGCGGCGTCTTCCAGTCCTCTCTTTCCCCACATACACCCGTTTAACGACCGTTCGCGGTACACCGGCGGGATTCTGACGGGTTTTCGAGGACGAAGCGGCGGCGCTCGAGCGGCTGCGGAGAAAGATGGACCGTAACACCGTCGATGAAAACGGCCCGCTACGGCTCTGAGTCGCTGTCTTAACGCATTCGCGGTTCAACCCGCGGTCGAGAGCTTCTTGGCGATGGATATGTGCTCGCCGAGCGGCAGCAGGCCCTCCGGATGGCAAACAAACCGCGAGGAACTGTAGCCTGCTAAGTTAGCTAGTAACAGAAGAGCCCCGCAGCCAGTCACTGTATGAGGATGAGCACCAGCCCTGAGCTCGTGTTAAGAGGAAGATCAGGCACACAAGCTGAGCTTTAAGGAGTTTGTGTTGTTCTCCAAGGCTGCTGGACTCCTAGCCATATCACATCGCGCCATATCATGCAGCCAGACTCGAGCAGGGACCGTCCTGTTTACCGATAGCTCTAACGTTAGAGAGATTAGCTCAGTTCTTCACTCCTACATCGGAGTCCAGGGCTCCTGAGATGGATAAACTCACCATTATATCAGGCTGTCTCTTTCTGGCCGCGGATATATTTGCCATAGCGAGCATTGCCAATCCAGACTGGATCAACACTGGCGAGTCAGCAGGTGAGATATGAGATCAATAACTTTGTATCATAATGTCTTCAGACTGCGAGCTCAGCTGTGTGCATCTCTAAACAGGCGTTTCATGTTCAAAGACCTGCTTTTTTCTCATCTGTTTTCAAGATTTTGACACAAAAAAAAAAAGTATATATATATATTCTACTGAGGTTAGATTAGATTTTAAAGCAGCTCTTTATAATAGCTTGCATTCATTTGTCATTTAGAAACATGATTATATATTGCTGAACATAGTTAGTTCACGTGCATTCAGGTATCACATGAACCTTTGATTCTCAGATTTTTTAAAATATATATATAATTGTATTTATTATAATATGTAGTACATGAACCATAGTGCTGGAAAGCATTCTTATATAACATTTGTTATTGAATGAAAACAATATTTAGTGCCACTTGCAGTATAGCATCTATAGAAATGTCACTTCTTTTTTTTTTTTAGCTCACAAATAGTTCATGTAATGAAATATGAAACACTTCAATCTAATTTAAATATAAAATGTGAAGTTATTTGTATTCTGTCATCATTTAAGCTCGACTCTTAAACTTTGTTAGTCGTTTATAATACATTTTGGGAGTAAATTGAATGAATGAGCCCTTCATTCACTGTAAGATCATATTAAAAATCATTATCCATGGTTCAGGAGTGACTGAAGAGGTTTCAAAATTGCATCGTGATTCTTTTGTAATGTTTAACCATATAACTCTGAGCACTAACGTCACTATGTCCAGCTTCAGACCTTTAAACGAATGATATAAAAATAATGTTTAGCAGTTCCTTGCATGTCTAGTTGTTCAACTGCTCTCTGTTTTGGTTATGTAGCAGTTTCATGTGCCTCTCGCAGCCGTGAGGACACCTACACCGTTATTAATTATTTAAACCCATGACTGTCTTCAGATGTCCATGTGCAGGCGGCCTGTTGATCAACAGCTGCTCTTTGTTCAGCAAGCATGACTGCTTAGTAAGTGGGTCAGCAGGGGTTCAAGCACAATCCACTCAATTCAGCAAGAGTCGCTGGCCTTTGGGGTGTTTTCTTACATGTCAAATGCTCCAGCGGTGAATCAGGTGCTAAAACAAGCAGCCATGTGAACATATTCCTTTGTGTCTTTCCTCAGCCATCCAGCGCAAGGAGTTTTAGCACATGCTTCCTATCGAATTCATTTAGGCCACTTGTCTGAGGCTTTCTTATTGTCTGGAATAGACATTGTTGTTCCGTGGTGTGTGTGTATATGCGTGTGTGTGTGCGTGCGTGTGGTGTGTGTGTGTGTGTCTGTCTCTGTGTGTGTGTGTGTGTGTGTGTGTGTGTGTGTGTGTCTATGTCTGTCTGTGTATGCTGTTTGTGTGTATGCGGTGTTGTGTGTGTGTGTGTATGCATGTGTTGTGTGTAATGCGTGTGGGTATGTGTGTGGTATGCATGTGTGTGTTGTGTGTGTTGTGTGTGTGTGTGGTGTGTGGTGTGTGTGTGTGTGTGTGTGTGAGAGAGTTCATGTGTGTGTGTGGGTGTGTGTGTGTGGTGTGTGTGTGTGTGTGGTGTTGTGTGTGTGTGTGTGTGTTTTTTTTTTTTTGTGTGTGTGTGTGTGTGTGTATATGCTGTGTGTGTGTGTGTGTGTATGCATGTGTGTGTGTGTGTATGCATGTGGTTGTGTGTGTGTATGCATTTGGTGTGTGTGTGTGTGTGTGTGTGTGGTATGCATGTGTGTGTGTCTTTGTCTGTCTTTGTGTGTGTGTGTGTGTGTGTGTATTCATGTGTGTGTGTATGCGTGTGTGTGTGTGTATGCATGTGTGTGTGTGTTGTATGCATGTGTGTGTGTGTGTATTGGTGTGGTGTGTGTGTGTGTGTGTTTGTATGCGTGTGTGTGTGTAAGCGTGTGTGTGTGTGTGTGTGTGTTTTGTGTGTGTGTGTTTTGTGTGTGTGTATTGTGTGTGTGTGTGGGTGTGTATGTTTGTGTGTGTGTGTGCGTGTGTTTGTGTTGTATGCATGTGTGTGTGTGTTGCGTGTGTTGTGTATGCGGTGTTGTGTGTGTGTGGTGACATCACACACACGCACACACACACACATAAAGTAAATTAATCAGACATTAAGATCCATTGCATTATTTGATATTTTTTAAATGACAATTTAGCACATTGCATCCCCCCCCACACACACACACTAAATTCTCATTACTCTAATGTATCCAGGTGTCTGTTTTACATCTGAGTTTCATTTTGTTTTGTAGTTCTCATTCGCAGTGGTAATTCTCATGATAGATTTCAAAATAAGAGTTACACAACACACACTGTCATCTTGTAGTCCTTGTTTATGCTGTTATAGAATGAGTTATGAAAGTAGATGATGGATCACACACACAAAGATCTTTCAGACTCTTTAGTAAAGTCCATTGAGAAACATGTTTTGATGCACACACAGTCTTAATATTATATGCAATATGTACGTTACTGTATGCTAGGGCTGCACGATAAATCGAAATGGAATCGAGATCGCGATTCGACAGAAGCTGCGATTGTCTTGCGTATCTTTCAGTGAAGCACGGTTCTGTGATCAGCAGTAAATCTCCATCCGAAGGCCAGAGGGCGCTCTCGCGCTGAAACTCCAAATACGCCTCGCGTAAATACTGCTTTCATTGATTCAACGTGACTAATAAACACACGATTTTGACAATATATGTTTTATCGGAGTTATTATTATTATAATTTTAATTAAAATAAATTATATTTATAATGCAATGCCTTTATCAGTGCTTAGAATACTATGAAATATTTTGCTTGCCTTATTCTGTGTAAGAAGTCACATCATATTACAGAAGGATTTATTTCAAACACTCGCCTGACGTTATGAAGTGAGTTTGGAGTCAAAATATGCTATTAAATGTGGTATTTTCACATGCTATCAGATGGAGCAGCATTTACTACACAAAGCCATAGTTCACTGAGAACTCTGCAACAGCTGACATTATCGCGAAGGATTTCTTTGATTCATATCGTGCAATTAAAATCGTTTGCAATTTTTTGCGTAACTTGTCAGTGAACTACTGCCATGTGTAGTAAATTCTGCTCCATCTGAAAGCACGTGATCATGATTTCCTGCTGATTACAGAACCGACATTACTAACAAATTGCGCATGACAACCGCATTCGATTAATCGTGCAGCCCTAGTGTATGCTGAGTCTAAATTATTTTTTGCATTATAAAAATGGCAGTTATTTGGAGGGTTATATAGCCTACTTAATGCTTATTATTATTATTATTGTTATTATTGGGTGCATTTTGTAATGTTTTGTATGATTCACTCTGAAACATAATGCACTTGTCAAAGAATGACTTGATGAAAACAATACTGTAAAGCCCTCATTTGTTTGTTTGTGTGTCAGATTGTTCTTTTAACCTGCCAAATGAAGAATTTAGAGTTCATTGTTTAGTACGTGACTGCATGCAATTCAGTAAAGTAAATGGGCTCCTTTGTGAGCCATTGTCAGATTGTTTCCTTCCTGTGAATGGTAAAATCATTAAAGTGTTTGTAGAGTCCCTGCCCTCTCTTTGATGTGGTCTATAACCAGAATGAGGCAGAATAATTGGTTGATGAGACATTGTTTAGGCTCTTTCAGAGAAATTGTGTCTTTGATCTAGGCCTACTTCTGGACAATTTGACTAAATGGTTGCATTGAATACTTTTTTTTTTGTGCCTGTGTTGATGGGTACACAAAGACATTTTCACACAGTTCAAGAAAGGTTGTTGTCTTTTGTGTTTGCTCTTATTATGCTTATAGTTTTTGGATCAAATAAAACCCTAACTTTAATTATTCAACTTTGGCACTTAATTTGTCCCACACCAGTTGTGCTACAGATAGAGTTCGCTTAATACAGTTAACATTTTCTGGAAATTTACCCTCCCAGAAATACGAGAAGAAAAGCTAATCCCTCCAAGATGGTTAGATGATTTGTTTCTTACATGGATTTTTGTAAGTTTTCAGCATGTCGCCAGTCACTTGCTTACACGATGGCTTCCTCGTCATGCATGGTTAATGTGTTCCGTCCGACTGCGAGTCCCAACAAGCTGATCAACCCAACATCACCCATCATCCCCCCCTGTCCATCCACATGACGTTCCCTTCCAATAGCACTTAATCTAACTTGTGACGTGGAAGCATTTCTGTTGTTTGTAAGAGAACAAATCCCGACCAATAACAACGTTTCTCAATCTATCCTTGACAAAACTGTTGCTTCTTGTCTAAAATATTAGTCTTTCTACTCCCTAATAGTGCTTAAGGAGTTCTTCCTCCTCGATGTTAATCATGAGAGATATCATGCCCAGCTGCGGTACTGTGGCGACCGACAGTCCCAAAACATCCTGCACAAAAATGTTTTTACGGTTTGTTGCAAGACGCCCCGGATGGACAGACTTCCTCCCTGGATGACGCCTTATTCTTGCGTGTATTTTACGCCATCATCACCCGTTTTAATAGTTACAAACCTTGTCAGTGTGGAAGCGGTGCTGTCTCTACACTTATTTAAGCCGCCACCCCGTTCCAAAATTCATTTGCCCACCACGAACCGCTTCAACCCGCCGCCCACCAGGGTCGTTGTAGCTTTTTTTTTTTTTTTCCGTTTTGATTAACTTCATTCCACTGCACCTAACCACTACAATTACAACAACTGATGTCGGCAGCTCACTGCATCGTTCCGACCGCGCCCGTATCATCAGATCCGCTTTTTACCTTTTCCATCGCATGTTCTGAGAGCGAGTCGAGCTGACTGACAAGAAGAGTGAGGTGAGGTGAGACAGACAAGAAGAGTGAGTGAGGTGAGACAGACAAGAAGAGTGAGGTGAGACCAGACAAGAAGAGTGTGTTGAGCTGACTGACAAGAAGAGTGAGGTGAGGTGAGGGACAGAAGAGTGAGGTGAGACAGACAAGAAGAGCGAGTGAGACAGACAGAAGAGTGAGTGAGACGACAAAAGTGATGTGAGTCCGGACAAGAGATGAGTGAGGTGAGAGACAGAAATTGAGGTGAAGATGGACCAAGAAGATGAGGTAGGTGTAGGAGACCGAAGAGTGAGTTATACGACAAGAAGATTGAGGTGTACGGACAAGAAGAGTGATTTTAGACGGTTCAGAAGAGTGGTTGACGGACAGAAGAGTGAGGTGAGACGGACCAGAAGAGTGAGTGAGGTGGAGACAGAAGGTGAGGTGAGACGGAACCAAGAAGAGTGAGGTAGGGATACGGACAAGAAGAGTGAGGTGAGAACGACAAGAGGTGAGACAGACAAGAAGAGTGAGTGAGGTGAGACAGACAAGACATCACGATGATTTAGTTTCGAAACGAAATGCAAAGCGCCTGTTTGGCAATATTTTGGATTTTGAAAAGCTTGTTGACTTTTGCCGTTTATCTAAGGTGATTTGGGAAGTTTTTTAAAACATTTGTTTCTTATTTAATTGGTTCCACATTGTTTGATGATTTTTACTTTTTAAACTTTGTGTCATTTATTTATTTTAATTGACATTCGTTTTGCTAATAAACGTACTACGTTTCTTATTTATTTGGTTATATTTTATAAATGTTTACTTAGCCTATTTCCAGTTATGTATACCTATTTAAACTTTATGTAAATTATTTGTTATTTTATATTAGCCTGCCCTATAGCATGGTGTATTTTTATTTGTTTTGTTAATAAACGTTCTATGTTTTATATATACGCTAAAGTGAGTTTGACGTTGCATTCAAGCAATTGACGCCAAACTGCCGCTAATTCTAAAGTGAAAGTAAAATGCGCACGGCACTTTTAAGCTATTTAAAAGCGAAGGAAAAGAGGGAAAATTCAAACGAACTAAAAACGAACAATTGCTTTACTCCGAATTGCCGCTATTTGAAAGTGAAAGTAAATTGCGCACACCGCTTTTACAGGCTATTTAAAAGCGAAGGAAAGCGAGAAAAAGAGTAAACGCCCCCGGTATTACCGTTTTGTCACACGTCAATAAAAAAAAATTATTAAACAAAAAAAAAAAAAATTTTGAACATTACCCTGGTGAGAAAATTTCCTCACCGTCACAACCCTAATGGTGGATTTGTTTCTTACAACCATGCAGCTTTTCACTTTACAAGACGTTAATTGATGGACTGGAGTGGTGTGGATTATTGTGATGTTTTTATCAGTTGTTTGGACTCTCATTCTGATGGCACCCATTCACCGCAGAGGATCCATTGGTGAGCAAGTAATGGAATGCTACGTTTCTCCCGATCTGTTCTGATGAAGAACTCTTCTACTCATTGGATGGCGTGAAAATGAGTACATTTTCTTAAGATTTTCATGTTTGTAAACTATTCCTTTAATGATCCCTCAAATCTTGTTGCTCAAAAGAATGAACTTGCAGCAAATTTCATCTGGTGGACAATATAAAGGATGGTAAAAATCCCTTACTTGCTTTGAAGGAGGGACACGATCATATATAGAGAGACTAAAATATCATACATTTTTCAATAATGCTTATTTGTCACGGCCTAGAAAGCAACCGCATAGCAGCTTGTTAAAACTCTCAGAACACCATAGTAACAGCATAGCAACACCTTAACATTGTGAAAGCAAGATTTCCACCGACAAGCACCACTTGCATATTAGTAATTAGTATTATTTTTTTTTAAAGGAAACTTTTTAGCATCTGGAGCATTTTTAATGAGTCAACCAACCTGCAGAGACTTAGAAAATGCTTGCCTTTTAAATTCCCCTGGAGTTCGCATTTACAACATCAGCAGGGTGAAGAAAAGCAGTAGAGTAATTTAGATGTCCAAAATGATACGGCACGTATACCTATAAGTCTTTGCTCGTATGTGCATGAGATTATCAGCATTGGCTAGTAATTAGCCCTGACGTTTACTAAATGAAATACTAGACAAGAAATGTAGTAACATTTTATTCTTTCATGTCACTTAAAAGTATGGTCTAAAATGCCTTCTCACCTTGTCAGGCCTGTCAGTAAGAGCAATTAAACCTAATTTCCCCGCCGACTCATTATGCTGTTTGACAGGAATATGGCCATCCAGACAGACGCCCAGTATGCCCCTTCAAACCCTAGCTGAAAAAAGGAAATCTTTTTTATTTGGCATTTACTGCTTCGATTTACATCTGCAGTGCCAGTGAGACAGCTGTTGGGATGTTTGTATTTGTTCACTTTTTCAAAAGAAAGCTACAGTTCATAGGCAGGAGTCATGGCAAAGACGGGAAATTATGCAGCGGAGACCTTCAAGCTCAACCCGTGACTGAGAACCCAAGAGCTTGCAGGGACAAAACACGAGTTGGTGGTCGTGACATTTACAAAATGAAAAAAGCCCTCCGAGCCTTTTATTCCCAGAGAAACGCTCTGAGTGAGAGGAATGATTAATTCGGCTCACTGTCTCCGTGTGACAGCATACAGTACTCATTTCACTCTCCAGGCAGGGAGCTGATTGTTTGGAGCTTGTTTTAGAGGTGTCGATGGCATTTTTAACAGTGCTGTTTCTGTTTGCAGAAAAATAAGCGCCCGACTAGAAATGCCACTTCCTCCCACTGTTTCTGAAGCACTTGCTCATGCAGAATTCTGACTCAAGAACAAAATATGTAAGTGTATTTTAAACTGGAGGATGTTTTCAGAACTGATTTTGAGTGGGAAATCAGCAGATTCCTTCTGAACTTTTTTCCCTCTAACGTTTTTTTTTTTTTTTTTTGCTTGTTGATGTTGGCACAGTTCTTGAAGTGGCAGATGCCTTTTTTGCCTCATGTAAAAGTATTGATACCTTTTAGTATTAACAAGTTGTCAAAGGCACATTTACAACATGATGTGATGCTTTATTTGAAATTATACTATTAAGTAAAAATTCCATATAGGTTTTTGGCATGCATTTTCACGCTTTACATGAGCCTGTTCCTCCTGCTATTTATGCAAAGGTGTCACATAAAGTGCAACTGAAAGGAGGACCAAAGTACTTAATTTAAAGGTAGGGTAGACGATTTTGGAAAGGCTAGCAATAGCAAGCTAGCATTGAAAGCATAAGATCCCACCCTCTCTGCAAATCACTCTCCAAAGCCACGCCTCCTCCAAAATACACAGCGCACAGGCAGAGCAAGAGTCTAACAGCAAAACGATGAGAGACGATGTTGATATAGGACTGAATGCAACGCTGTCAGATTATGTCTCATTCACTGCTGAGAAAACATCACAGTACATTATGGCGCATAATCATATGCAATACATCGGACAGCAGGTGACAGCCTATCGTAGCCCTCGGACCGAGGGATATTATTGGCCGAACATTTTATGGTCCTATGCCTTCCACAGATGATATAAATACATTTAGACCGCTTAACTTAGTGGTTGCTATCTGGATGTGAAGAGACTTTCAACCAGCATAACAAAAGCATTTTTTGAACCAAATCACCTACCCTGCATTTACTGATTAAAAGAATAAATTAGATGAACCTGTATTTAGACTTTAGAAAAGTGCGTTTACCCAGGAATAATAATTCCGCGCATTGGATATCATGGTAACAGCACAGTTTAAGGATGCATTTCTGTGCAGTATGGACAAATACATGTTTGACGTGCATTTTTTTTCTTTTTACTGAAGCATCATCTGTGTTAAGATGAAAACACATCTCGAGCCTCCTGTGTTGCCAATCTTCACTCAACAGAAACTCTACATGCATGCACTGCAGTGATGTGTTCTACTGAATTGACAATGTAAATTCTGTTAAAAACCATTCTGTCATCTAAGCCCAAACCTCTCTCTCACTTTCTCATGTTCTTATTGTCAAAGCCCTGCTCTTATTGGAAGCTGAGAACATAATCAAATTAGACCAAATATTTAATAAACAAGCATGCGAAAGGGGCAGACCATTAGTAGATTTTGGTGAATGCCTGGCGTTCCGGTTCTGTGAAACTCGTGGAGCTTTCTTAAGGCTCGGATTCCATCTGGGCCTGTTTTTTTTTTGGTCCCATTCATTGTAATTCATTGAGCTACATACTGAGGAGCTCTTAGGAAGAGGTTTTTATGAAAAGGACTGACATGCTCTCAGCAATGCTTATCCGAATACATGAAAGGAATAATAAGCGACTGAAAGAGACAGACCTCTTGAAAAGTGATGAGGCCGATCTGTTGATACCAGATTAATGGCTGCTTGAGAAAATAAAGCCCATCTCGCTGACTCAGTTCAACCTGCAGCGAACATTTCTAGGGTCTTGATGCTCCAAGATTGACCGTATTTATTTCCTTATTTAATGTCCCGGCTTTTATTTTATTTTAAATGTAATTTAAAGCTACTGAGATGTATACCTAAATTATGAAATGACGCACACACAAACTACTTAATTCTAAAGTATTTGAAAAAAAATTTGCATTACCTTTGAACAATATTCACTAATACTAACCAATACTTTCCTCTGTATTCTTAATCAGCGTTTTATGATCTAATCTAGTCCAGATGGACTGTGTCGAGACAAAACAAAGTACTGCAGCAAAGTGACCGACAACATCAATATTCACAATTTCCACAAAAAAAACGGCTGCAGCCGTTGTTCACTAACAAGCTGCCCTAAACCATGTCATATATGATCGTGGTTTAGTGCAGCTGGACAGTGAACAACGGCTCTGTGTAGTAAATGCTGCTCCATGTGAAAGCACGCACGTGATGGAGATTTACCGCTGATTACAGAACCGGCTTTACTAACATGATGCGCATTAAATATCACATGTGATTTATCGTGCAGCCCTACATCATTATAATCATGCAAAACATTCACGACAAATAGCGAATTTTTCATTGTTTATCGAATCGTCATAGCATTTCCACACCAGCGATGACATGACTGTGGCGCCAAATCATTTATGTCCCCACGCATCATATACGTCGTCACACGTTGACGTCATCAAATTGTGATCGGTTCGTGAGATCGGCCAAGTGTAGTGAGTACGGATCGAGTCATAAAATGTGATTATCGACCGATACCGATCTCCGGCCAATCGATCGGAGCATCCCTATGGTTCAGATGTCATACAAATCTGTTGTAAGAAGGTTGGAAGCTCTATTAAAGGCAAGTGGTGGTCAAACGCCTTTATAAAGAAATATTGCCAGTGTTTCCCACGTGTTGGCATTATTTCGTCCAACAGGCATCAAGACAGTTTGTCCATATTGTCTTTTTTGGTAGTGTGTAGTTTGCCATCAACTGTTTAGCCCATTCATCTTTTTTCAAGTTTGGTTTTGGTAAAATCTTGTAATGTTTCCAGCAGTGAATACATTTTCCTTGTGTTTACTGTGGGTTCACCATCTGTATGCGTCTGAGAGAATTCAGCGCGTTAAAAAAGAACAAGCCTGTAGCGCCGCATACGGCCTCCGCTTTCCACCCACTAGGGTTCAGAGGCTGTTTGACTCATCTCCATAGCACTCCATATCTCCAGAGCTGCTCAGCCTGCACTAATGAGAGTACAGCAATGCTCAGGAAGCAGATGCATTTGCTTAATTTCCTGTTGTTTTTACGCACAGGCTGTGAACAGGAGAGTGGTCCAGAGTGTCTGAATGTGTCAAGCCGCTGTTGAAATGGAGTCTCCCAAAGGTTACCAATGTTTGCCGCTTTATTTCTCAGTGAAATGCAAACAGTGCCCACTTATTGTGGGAGAAACCCCTCACTCATAGCATATTCACCAGTGGCATGTAGTTGTTGAGTATTTTTCAGTTAAAGGTAGGGTAGACGATTTTGGAAAGGCTAGCAAGAGCAAGCTATAGCATTAAGAGCATAAGATTCCACCCTCCCTGCAAATCACTCTCCAAATCCTCGCCTCCTCCAGAACATATGAATGAACACAATGAGAGACGCCATTGGTGGAGGACTGAATGCAACACTGTCATATTACCTCATGTCTCATTCACTGCTGAGAAAACATTACAGTACCAAGCACATAATATTACAATAATAATGCCTTTAATTCAGTCTGCAGTAGCCTAATGAATGCGCTGATGACGTATTGTAAGGCTCATGCAGTTGGCCCAATGGAGCTATCCAATGGTGGCGGAAGGCTTCCATGTTCAGTCTTTTCAATGTGCAAAGTTATTTAAGTTAAATTCTAATCTGACTCCATTTTATTATGACCTCAAATTTAGGTTAGAATGTCAATTATCAATGATCATTCAATAGGATAATTTATCTAAACATCTGATTATTCTATTTAACTCTTTAATTTTGTTGAATCTTATTCCTATAACACTTTGAGTCTCGTACTGGCTAGTATACGGATCTCATACTCACAAACTTGTCAGTCTTGGTCATTAGACAGAGGCAACTGACCAATATTCTAGACGGCCCGTGCCATACTTTGCTCAATACATATTTTTCCCTTTCTTTTTCTAATACGCTGCAAGACTTAATGATGCCTTCAAGTGCATCTCGAACTTCCAAGTTGGCATTTGTTATTATGTCATGTAATGCATTCAAGTTAAAAAAGAAAGTAGCCTAAACAAAGCAAAAGATTAATAGTGTGATCAGTAAACCCAAATTACTACATCTGAATTCAAAATGATGTAATTGTTATACATGGCATTATAACTTGTTACATTTGTCTTTGTTTTTGAATGTTGAGTTTTTACACGACAGACATGCTTTCTGCTTACTCGTCTCTATATGGAATATAGATACATTGTACATGTTGATGTATTGAGCAGGTGTAATTTTTGTGTACAAACTAGATATGTGAGCTATGACTAATTTCACTGCATATTAAAAGGAATGTTACTGACTAGTCAACTAGGCTAAAAGTAAGAAACCCGCAGAAGACAGTCAAAAATGTGTATATGTGATCCATTTGAAATACTTAAACTATGAATCAAACTGTGAACAAATAATTCCAGGTAACTCATTATCCGAATTGATATTATTTTCCATCATACGGTTAAAATTTGCAACAATGATGGCAACAAAAGCAGCAGATTCACATGTTGAAAATGCAGATTCCCTCTCTGACAGTAGTTTGCACTTTTGGACAAGCAGAAATACAGTGTTTACCATGGTTTCCCCTGTAAACGAAGTAGTGGTGCACATATAAACACTATTTTATTAGGCATTATATGGAAATAACATGGAAAGAATGACAACAAAACTTTCCTGAAGAAAGTTGGTTCCCTTTCATTCATAATGTTTCCCCCTTTAAACTGGTAAATGCACTACAGGGCTCTACACTTACTTCTCTTTTTAGGAGCGCTTGTGCTCCTAATTAAAAAAAATTAGGAGCACGGTCAAAAATTTAGGAGCACCTTCTAATCAATAATCAAATAAAATCCGTATTTAAGAAATACATTTGTACGAGAGAGATGGCACAGAACAACACAAAAGTGGCTTGTTGAGGTTAATGTTTTAAATATAAAAATTTGAATATAGAAATATTAAATGATTTAAATAACAGAAAAGATACTTTAAAAATGAAACTAAAGGCGGTAAGTCACTGATTTTATCACTGAATCATTAATTTAATTGATTCGTTCGAACGGCTGATTCATTCAGGAATGAAGCAATGGACAGTATTTATGAATGGGTAATTGAATCATTGACTCACTAGATTCGTTTAAAAACGCAGTTCATTCATAAACGAAACGCTGTTTTAATGGAGATGCGCAGCTGCTCAGCTGCTGTTCTTTGTTTTAAACTATTTTCGTTGATGAAATAGAGCAAAATAAGGCAATAGTGTTGTAGTCAGACAATATAAGTCACTTAATATTAACTTCTTGTTCAATGAACTGTTGTATTAAATCAATATCACATTTGCAAACTCCCTTAATAATCATTAAAAGCTGTCACTCATCTTAGTTCATCTCGATCTCACAAAACTCCATTATAATCAACGAAGCTCTCTACACTGCACAATGAATCTCTTATTTCCAACATCTTTACACTTTGTTGGTTGTAATGAGAGGATACGTCTGTGATACATTACTCAACACTGCAAAAACACGTTGTAAGTACGTTAGAAACCTTTGAAGCTCCCTCATCGCAAACATAAATGCTGATCGGGTCAGTCGCACAGGTGCTCCTAAATATTTTTTCATAGTCGCACGCAGTAGTTTCCAGTCGCAAATGCAACTGAAATGGTCGCACTATAGAGCCCTGCACTACCACATTTTGCTCGTCTTGCAAGCTGGCATTTCTCTAAACCCGAAGCTAGTGGCACTAAGAAAAAGCATGCATGCAAGATCTGAGCTGAAAGGAAATCAATCTGTTTTCTGCTTCTGATATCCAAAATAATCTATTATTTTTTTTAAAACATAACATTGAAATGACTTCATTTCGACTAGTATCCCAGTGTCGACTTGCAGCTGCATTTCCATTTAGTTGACAAGTCTCGCACATCACTAGTACCAACTAGCATTTTGAAAAGACTAATATTTCCACAAATCTGAAATTTGGTGTCAGCAGCTTTATGAACGATTTACATGAAGCCCATTATGGGAATTATAGATCAGTGTTTCTGCCATCTTTCAAATCAACATGCCCCTTTATGTCGTCACAACTCTGTAACTTGTGTATCTTGTACTTGTGAATTATGTTTTTCCACTTGCAAGTACAACTTTGCTTGGTTATTCATGAGCTCATAATTACTATTTCTAACTCCACTTAAAGGACTCATAATGCACATATTTTTAGCAAAAAGTGCATTTGAGCTCTTGTGCAGTTGTCAGAGAGCATTGAATCAAAGAGTGACTAGCTGTGAACATAATTACAGCTTTGACGTTTCTGATATTAAGCCATATAGAATGTTTGTTTCCGTTGTAAGTTGTTTATTTTAAGGAAAAAGCTGAAAAAATGGTGGACATTGGCACAACAAAATTCCTTTTTACGTGTATTTACTAAAAATATTCCTAAATACATTTACTAAATTTGATTTCAGGTAGGTTTGTTGAGGAGATATGTTCCTTGATAATCACAAACAAAAGTTTGAGTCAGTGAAATGTTTTGCTGAATAGTATATATCTAGTTTCCAGTGAAGGCTTCTTGGGAATTTGGCAGAGCTTCCACTTGCTCCACGTTTATTTATCCAGATGTGCTGTTCTAAATGACGCTGTTTTGTGTGTGCGCATGTGTTTTTGGGAAAGGACTCAGCGAGTTTGTGCCCTATGAATGTCTAAACTGCAGTTGTGGGTGCGATTCAGTGTTGTCTTTCATGTTCGTGTACCATAGCGTGCCAGCTGGTTGTAATGATGGAATTAGACGTTGAAGTTGTGAATCAGCAGGGGATTGGTGGGTGATGAGGGAAATGTTTACCGGATGCAGACACTAGTCTTTATCAAGCCCTTTAAAGGCTTTCTTCCCACCAAGACAAAATGCTTCTTTCCCATCATCAAACTCTGGCTTCAACTCGAAGTTCTGTTTTAAATTTGCAACCCTGCAACGGCTCATGATGATAAAACCGAGCATAAGTCAACTTTCTTGCTTAATAAAATGTGAAAATCCTCTAGAGCTTGTAATGCAGATTAACTTATTTTGCCTGAAGCAAAATGAATACATCTGTTTATTGAACTAATTGAATTCATAGTGCTGTACTGTGCACGCTAAACAATGTAAACCAAGTAGGTTTTCTCAACTGGGAAAAAAATTAAAATAAAATAAAAGACCAAATTAGATGGCTATAATTGGTTCATCTTCAGAACACACAAAGATATTTAGAGAATATTTAAAGGGGTCATATGATGCTGCTAAAAATAACATTATTTTGTGTATTTGGTGTAATAAAATGTGTTTGTGGTTTAAGGTTAAAAAAAACACATTATTTTCCACATACTGTACATTATTGTTTCTCCTCTATGCCCCGCCTTTCTGAAACGCGTCGATTCTTACAAAGCTCATCGGTCTGAAAAAGCGAGGTGTGCTCTGATTGGCCAGCTATCCAGTGCATTGTGATTGGCTGAATTTCTCAAGCGTGTGATGGAAATGTTACGTCCCTTACTATACTGTGATGCCTGCGGCAACCACATGTGACGACCCCGGGCTGGACTCTGCTTCGTCCACGGTGAAAGCCGATCCGGCGATCGACAGCGCGAAGTTGATGTATTTCCTCAGCGACCAGCACGGATCAGCTCTAGGCATGACGAAGCGGATATCGTCCTCTTTTGGAAGACCAAACAAAGTAGTTTCGCTTTCACAACTAAGCACACAGCGTCTTCACGACATGGCGGCGGCGGTGGCAACAATACTACAGCGATATTAAAAGTTACGCCGCCTTTCTTTGCGTGAACATTTGGGCGGCGTTATCCAAATCTAGTGATGTAGGTATGTGGGGGCGTGTTTAAACGAGGCGTTTTAGGTAGGCGTGGCTGACTCTTAACTTTTATAAAGAATATCTCTTTGGATTTGAGACTTTAGTCTTTGCAACTTTACAGATCTTCTTTATGCACCAAGAGCTTGTAACACTCCAAAGAGAAAGGAAAAATTGAAATCGCATCATATGACCCCTTTAACCTTTAATTAAATCTGAGAGATTTCTATCCATCCATTAAAAATCTGTCGACCCAAAACTCTATTATTTCTACTTGTGTCGTTGCTTAATTAGTTTATACCATGGTGTCCAAGTTGTTATTGAGAATGGTGACATTCCATTGGCATTGGTATCAATTCCTGAAATTTTGGTACAATATTCTTTTGTCGGTGTAGCTAAATCTGTCTAACTGGGAGAGGTGCCGAGTTATCATTCTGACTGTATGTGGAGTAAAAAACAGGATTTCCTTAGTTCTTCCATGTCCGGGATGTTTTCCAGGGCGTAATGTGAATTCTTCCTCTAAGTGAACCCTGGTTCAGTGATGCATTTAAAGTTCCCTTACAGCTTCTCTAGACCTGCTTTTGGCCTTCACAGAAAGCAGGCACCAGTCTGAGTATCAGTGCCAGCAGGCGCGTTCATCACTACAGTGATCTGGATGTTGTTGTGCTTGACGGATATCAAAATCATGCAAATGTTGTATTTCACCCCAGAGGAGAGCTCAGCAGCATGTGACTGCTACCAGATGTAAGCTCAAACAGTGATGAGTCAGTTTAACTGATTAAGTGCCTCCCTTGTTTTTCAGCTCAATAAAGACTAGAGGAATCCTACACACTTCAAGATGGCCAAAATGCATGCCAGCATGGGCATAAACAAAACTCCCAGTCAGGCTGAAATGCAGTGAGACTTAAAAATGAGAGCACTTGTGTTTCAAAAACAATTCAGTTAATGTGTTTACATTTGGTGCCATATTTTGTGTGTAGTATGTGCTCAGAAGGACATACAAGCACATCACATGAAATGGATCTTCGGGAAACTTACTGAAGTTGGACTTTCCCAGCCACAAAAAAATGTATTAATAAATGCATTAATGTTGGCAAAAACTAGAATAAAATGGAATGTAATCAGTGTGTATATTAGTAGGTTACATATTTGCGCAAAACTTTTGCAATATTTTTTTAAATGTCGATAAAAAAAAACGATGTTTCCATTTCCATTAACTGATGTTATGTGACTAAAACCTTGTGCCTTTGTGTGTTGTTGATTGTGGATGGGGTTGTAGATGAAGCCCTGCTTGTTGCACTGTGCAATATTTTTTTAAATGTCATTAAAAAACTATTGCAAAAGGACAATGTTTACATTAACCGATGTTATGCGACTAAAACGTAATTTTTTCCTCTTGCGATAAGTCATGATGACCGATGTTGATAGGTTTATGTATATCGCAGCCACCGCATTAGCCATTATTTTTAATCGAAGGAGACGTAGATGTGTAGCTTTAGCAAAGCAGTGCGGAGAGCCACTTCTGGGGCACTATTGAAACATGCCACGGTGCGTTAAAACAAGCATTGACTCGAGTGATGGCGATCAGCTCAGGTGGCCATGTTGGAAGCCATAATGCGCTGCAGATGTATGCAAGGTAAATATGTAAATGAATGCTATTCAAGCATTAATGGCAAGGAAAGCCCTTTATACTTGAGAGGACCATGTATGAGGTGTTTCTTGGAGGTTATAGTACAATAAAGAATGATTATGTGACTTTTACGTACACCAGGGGCCGGATTCATGAAACATTCTTAAGAAGAAATTTCTTCTTAACTGCCATTTTCTTCTTATTTTTTAACTTAAGAAAAAAGTTAAGAATATTTTGTATTCCCAAAAATTTATCTTAAGAATATTCTTATCTTTTTTCTTAAGATTGTTCCTAAGACAAAACTTGAGAAGAATTCAAATTCTTGAAAAGAATCTTCTTGAAAAGAATCTTCTTAAAAATCATCGTAAATAACTTTAGGACAGCCCCAGACTTGTCTTAAATCCCAAACAGTAAGAATTATTTAATGAATTTATTGGGTTATTTCAAATAAATTGTTTTATTTAAGCATTACAACAAAACTAGCTACATATAATACATAGTAGGACTATTAATAGGGATGTGCACGACTTTTCTGAAGTGACAGCGATGACTGATAATGTAAACAATGATCGGTCATGATTAGCCTATGTGTGACGCTACTTTTTGCTCACTTCAAAACTCAGTAGCAACTCTAAAATGAGTCAGATAGGGAGCTTTAATTGAACGCTTTTCATTTTAGCTTATAAATACGACAATCTTTGGCAGTATTCAGCGCTCATGAATGCGCAGGAAGCGTTTGCTGTAGCAGCACGGACACACATACTCATCTGCGCTCTCAAGCGCAAAAATACAGCACAAAAATGAATGAAACATATCGCTGCAGCTTGAGACAGGCTATTTTAAAAGTGACCGTTCAAAAACACGGCACATTAAAAACGAGAAGCTGAGTGCCAGTCAAACTCGCGACGAAAATAATGTGCGCTTATTAAGATTATTAGGGTAATCTGCAGGAAGCGCAAAAAGACAAAAGCGTGAGTTTATCAGTGTGTCATGTATTCACTCAGATAACGACTGTTATTTTCTTCTGTTCTAATGTTCTTAAGAATATATTTGAGAACTTAAGAATTTTTCAAGAATTACACTTAAGAACATTCTTACGAACTTCGTGGAATTTATCTTAAGATGTCGAAGTATTCGTAAGAAGATTTGCAGTGATCCGGCCACAGGTGACCCGTAATGTGAAAAACTGTTCTATTGCAGTTTTGCAAAATATTCCTTTTTCGAATTGCCTGAAAAACCACCTCATGTGAGCGTAAAAACTTTTTTGCGATATATGCGAGTTTTTGCGAAATGACGCAACTTCAGTTTCAATCAAGTTAGGTATTTAACAGTGGAGTCTTGTTGAAAATAATTACTGGCTTATCAGTATTCCCAATAAATGTTGTTTTTTGTGTAATTAGGTGTTTTTTGTATTGCGGTGATATGTTATCTGTAGTCAGTTCTTTCCTGAGGCCGTGGGAATGGTGAAGTCTTGTGCTCCGTCTCTCGGCTGTCTTGGCGCCTGGTTGAGTTTGTATGATGCACTTCTGATTAAGTGACTCAAGCGATACAGACACTGTGAGGAGTGCATATGTTAGTTAGTGTACTGCTCTCACACACTTCCAGGTGGTGCAAAACACTATTAAATGCATAAAGTAACACGGTAGATATGATGTTACTTTATTATTACATCAAGCAATACAGTAATGCAAGTCTGAAATCTGCAAATGAGCAAGTGAAACTTACCTGTTCCATCAAACTCATGCTTGTCATTCACATGATTATTTTTTTTTCTTTAACTTGTCTTCTGCCAATGTCTGAGTTGTTGCAGCCCTAAACATAGACTGTGACTTAAATGATAGAGGCCTGAATTTACACTGTTAAAGCATGAATAACATACCATACGTGTTAAGACTGGCTCACACTGCAACCAAAAACACTAAAATATTGTGCCTTTGTGTTGTTGATTGTGGATGGGGTTGTAGATTAAGCCCTGCTTGTTGTGCTGTGACGAGATGCTTTATACAGTGCCTTGCGAAAGTATTCATACCCCTTCGTTTATTTCACGTTTTGTTATGTTGCAGCCTTATGTTAAACTGCTTTAAATTACTTTTTTTCCCCACATCAATCTACACTCCATACACCATATTGACAAAGGAAAAACAGAACTGTCACAACTTTGTAAATTTATTAAAAATAAAAAACTGAAATAAGTACATTGCATAAGTATTCAAACCCTTAACCCATTACTTAGCTGAAGCACCTTAACAGCCTGAAGTCTTCTTGGGTATGATGCGACAAGCTTTGCACATCAGCATCTGGCAATTATCTGTCATTCTTCCCCCTGCCTCTTCACCTCTCAAGCTCTGTCAGGTTGGATGGGGGCAGACCCACATTTTCAGGTTTCTCCAGAAAGATTTGATTGGGTTCAAGCTAGGGATGCACGATCTATCGGCCACCATATCGGTAGCGGCCGATAAATGCTCATTTTTTCTGTTATCGGTATCGGCATGATAAGAAAATTTGGCCGATATCTTAAAACCAATAAATAATGCATTATTTCCTTCAGAAACACTTCAGATGCACGCTGTTCGTTTGCAGACTTTTGTGCAATTGTACATTGTAATACTGTGTTTATTTGATGTATATCTGATTCATCTCATATAGAATGCGTTTGGTTAAATTAAAAAGAGCGCTTCAGTTTACCGGTGAACATCTTTAGCTCAGCGCACGCAGCTCAAAAAGCAGTGCACAACATTAATAACTATGAATGGGAATGTCGTGTATATAACATTCTAATAAGAAAATTATTATAATAAAACGTTGTGAATCCTTTGGGTTTAGTTGCCGTGTTTCAGCACGTTTTTATGGGAAGAGCGCATCCACAACAGAATCACACATTCTGACTATAGCACGCAAAAACTGCATCATTTTGTACATATACAAGTTGTAATATTATGTTTATGTTGAATTAATATTAATCTCAGGATGCATTTACTTGAGTTAAATAAGCTGCCAGCAAAACGCTTCAGTTTACCATGTTCATTCAGCTATTCAGCTTCAGCACGCGCAGCTCAACAGCTGCTATTTAAAACAGAGGTATTAATTTGTTACTTTTTCAAAAATCATTGATACATTATTAATAACAAAAACCACTTGTATTTTTCTCTTATTATTTATCAACAACAATATGGTTTAGTAATTAAAATAATTAAATTATTGTCCGTTCAGAGGCTATTCCGTTTTATTGATCTATGACGCATTCATTTTGATTCTTTACACGTGCAATGATGTCCAATGACTTGTTTGCATTATTTATGCAATATTTTATTTATAAGACTTTTTTATGACTAAATTTGGTAATGGGAGAGAAAATATTTTTTAAACGTACACCGTTCAAACTAGGCTGCTTATGTTGAAGGGTTTGGGATGTGGTTTTAATGATGAAACCTTTTTTGTAATCAGGCTCTCAAAAAGTATATACAAATTTGGATATAGATTTATCGGCCAAAATATCGGTTATCGGCTTTCAAAAATAAAGAATTATCAGTTATCGGTATCGGCCAAAATTTCCTTATCGGTGCATCAAATAGTTCAAGCCCAGGCACTGGCTGGGCCACTCAAGGACATTCAAAGAGTTGTCTATAAGCCACTCTTGCTATGTGCTTAGGGTCATTGTCCTGTTGGAAAGTAAACCTTCTGCCCAGTCTGAGGTTCTGAATGCTCTGGACTGGGGTTTCATTAAGGCTATCTCTATATTTTGGTGAAATTAGCTTTTCTTCTACTCTGATGAGCCACAGCCATCCAGCTGCTGAAAAACAGCCACCCGCACAAGCTGCTACCAGCACACTTTTCTTTGGGAGCTATCTGCAGGTGATTGAGCCGTGCTGTGTCCTTCAAACATGATGCTGGAAGTGATGTTCATCAAACAAGAGAACTTGTCTCACAGGCTAATGGGCCTTAGGTGCTTTTTGGCAATTCACTGAGGAGAGGATTGGCCACACCGTCATAAAGCACAGATCGGTGGAGTGTTGTAGTAATGTTTGTCCTTCTGTAGGTTTCTCCTGTCTCCACATATGATCATGGAGCTCAACTAGAGTGACCATCAGCTTCTTGGTCACCAGTCTAGACAAGGCCCTTCTCCATCAGTTGCTCAGTTTGGCCAGGAGGCCAGGTCTAGGAAGAGTTCTAGTTGTTTCAGACATCTTCCATTATGGATAATGAAGGCTACATGATTCGGTGAACCTTCAATGAAGCAGAATTGTTCTAAACTCTTCCCCAGGTGTGTGGCTTAATGCAAACCTGTTTCTGAGCTCTACAGGCAGTTTGTTTGTTTTTTTACCTCAGGGCTTAGTCTTTGCTCTAATATGCATTTTCAGCTGTTAGACCTTTTATTAAGATGTGTGTGCCTTTCCAAATCATGTCCATTCAATTGAATTTATCACAGGTTAACTTCACTTGAAGTGTAGTAACATCTACAAGCAATATGAATGCTTCTGAGCTAAATTTCAACTGTCCCAGATAAGGGTACGAATACTTATGCAATTGAATCATTTAAATATTTATGTTTAATAAATTTGCAAAGATGTTAAAAAACATTTTTTTTTGCTTGACAATTATGGTGTATGGAGTGTAGATTGATGTGGGGGAAAAAAGTAATTTAAAGCAATTTAACACAAGGAAGCAACATAGGTGTGCGAGATGGACAAAAAAAACCTATCGCAATTTCTTTGATAAATTTTGCGATTTTTAATCACGATTTTGACACACACAAACACGCTTTACAGTCATTAATGCATTCAGTATGAATTTGAAACAGTGTGAATTTGAAACATATTTCCAAAAGAAAACCAATTAGAGCTTTATCAAAAAACTATAACATGTCTCTAGAACAGACATAAGACAAAATAATCACTAAGTAAAGGTGTAACAAAATGTCTCTAGAATAGACATACGGCAGGAAAAAAAAATCCTGTGTCCAGGGATTTTTTTTATTGCCATGCATTGGTCATAGAGCTCTTTGTGGCGTTGCCTCAGATGTTGAACTAGATTTGTTGTGCCAAGTTCACACGTACTCCGTCTGCAGTGCGTATACAGTGCTTCCCACTTCCCATGTATCACCAGCAAAGTCACAATACGATACGTATCACGATACAGAGGCCACGGTATGATACGTATCACGATACATGACTGAACTGAATTTCACCTCAGCAGAATTTAATAAAACAGCTGTTTATTAAACACTGCACACTACAGTGCCATTTCTAACTATTGGCAGAGCAAGCAGTTGACCTCTGCATTATGAAGGGCCTCCATAACTGTACCACAGTACAATATAGGGTAATGGCATATGTTTCATGTTTACATTGGGCACTCCCCACCAGGTACAATATTCTGATTGTTTGCATCTTGTTTTTGAGCCCATAAATAATAATGTACTCGTTCTAATAAATTTATATTGTAATGTACTCATTCTAATATATTTAAAAAATAATTTACATTGCTGGTAAGTTATCATTGCACAAATTCTCAAGGCTGATTTAAGGCTGATTATACTCGACGCGTCCGCAAGTTCGCTTAGGTGTGCGCGGCAAATATGACGTCATCGCTGTGTTGGCGGAAGTTCGCTTTGAGTGCGCGCGACGTCGTTTCGCGTGGCGGTGTGCACAACATCTTTTGTAAATTTCCACGCAGCTTCGCTTCCGAAGATGCACGAGTTCAAAGCGACTCTAGCCGAACATGCACGTCTGTGCCAGCATTTGTGTGAAACAGAAGCAGTTCGGTGTTAAGTTCAGTCACACACACGGATCATGTTGCGGCCGCACTCAGACATTCAGGAACAAACTTTTTAGCGCTGTATAATCATTATTTTTAGTGCAACTTCTAGTACTAACACATTAAACCTTGTGTATGGTAATCTCTAGTTAATCTGTTTGGGTGGCCGTGTGTGACTGTAAAGCTGCTATAAGGATTTAGCTGGCTGTGAAGACTGAACTCGAGTGTAAAGTAAGGCACCGTAGTTAACCGGCACTTAAACTACTGTGGTACCAAAATTCTAATGGTGCGGTGGTATGATATTGTTTTGTTCATATCAGTACCTGGCCCAGACAACAATGTGCATTCAGCATTGTAAATGTCATTCTTGAACATGCTTTTTACTTACCTGATCGTACAGCGGTGCATACAGAGCCTCAGGGACTCTGCGTCTGACAGGTGCAGCGTGTTTTCCTGCAGAAAACAAGCTCTGAACTTTATACTCCACGGCTGTGTTGTTTTTGTTTGCCTCTGGTGTGCCATGTTATAGTTTAGTCCATAACTAAACACCCAGGACTTCATTCCTGATAAAGAGCAGATCCTGCAAAACACCCTTCAGGTTTTGTGGGTTGAGTATGACTCACACGTCATTGATGTTGTTGTATTTGATTCCAGGAGCTCTTACTGTGGGGCTGGTGCGTCAGTGTCAGACCATTCATGGACGAGATCGAACCTGCATCCCCCCGCGACTTCCTCCAGAGTGGGTCACCACGCTCTTCTTTATCATCATGGGCATCATCTCCCTCACGGTCACCTGCGGCCTGCTGGTGGCCTCGCATTGGCGTCGAGAAGCCACAAAATACGCAAGATGGATCGCCTTCACAGGAAGTGAGTGACGAATCTCATGTTTGAATCACCCCTACTGTTTTCCCTTTTGCCTTTTTTGACCCGCCCACCAGAGATGTAAAGTGTGTAGTTTCAGCACACCAGTGATATCCCTCAGAATTGCTAGAATTTAACTAACACTTCCCCTTGCTACCTACTGTATAGGAGTGCAGAAACTACACACTTCACCTTTAAGGCTTAACATAGAGCATACAGAAGAAAGCCTGTGCATATGTCACATATAGTTAGGCTTGGGTAACTTTGTTTTTTTTGTTTTTTTACAATACTGGTGCCGAATCTATACTTTTAAAATAGTACTTGTGCCTTAACGGTGCCTGAACCAATACTTAAAAAAAACAATTACCCAAAATAGGATGGATTATTATTAGGACTCACCTTAGCCCAAGTCCTTACCTTAGCCTGATTCACGATGGTAAGCTTATAATAATGTTTTCTAATTCGAGTGGTACTGGTAGGAATTTGCAGAAAATGCGAGTATGCCGCTGTGTCATTACGTCACGTCTGCAAACATAAAGACGTTGTCCCGGCAAGTGGGCTATCACGTGAGTGTGGGTACTGCAGGTGGCAGATCATTTATAGCCTTTTCTCACAGCAGCTGGAATAATTAAACTTATTTTGATAGCGAATTGTAATCCAAAAAAGGTTTGTGTATATAAAACACAAGTGACTGAAATTAGATTATATTCCAATTTTAAATGTGCATCTGATAGCCTACGTTTGATTACACAAGTTTTACGAGATTTATTGTAATGCTTTTTTCCTCACTTGGTCAGAACAAAAGTGGCAGACTTGTTACTTACTCATTCAGGTTACAATATCCAGTGAAAGTTCTTATTTGGGCCATACTTCCAAGACTTAGGCTAGAATCTGTGATTCCGAAGTACAGTATGCACACCGGTGTGGTGACTGACAGCCCATACATACTCCTCAAAACATTAGATTCATCCGCACTGGAGCCGTGCACGGTGCACGACTTGCATTAAGAAAATAATTCCACAAATAACTTACTGCAATTGCCAAGGGGTGGGTTCAACATATGCAACAAGAGGCAAACTTACTACTGCAGCTTAACTGTCTGTTTCCATTTCATACTGGAGCCTGAGGAGCCTCGGTTGCAGAACCTCCACAGAAGTAACAGAACTCCTGATGCTCCAGGAAAACACCTAATATGGACAAAGGCATTCCTATCGCTGTAACTGAATAAACAGATGATATAAACGTTTTGAATGATAATACAAAGACAATAAACACAGGACTGCGGCAAACTGCTAGTTGTTTAGCACAGAAATAGACTTAATGTAGAGGTTAAGTTTATATAACTGGCCCGTGGGCAGATTTTTCTGAAAAGGATGACACCACAATAGTAGACCAACATGAAATGAAATTATTGCAAAACAATGGCACAGGAGTGTCTACAAATGGTTCTACAGGAAACAGTGAAACAACAGCTAAAAATGTGCTTTGACAGATTATTTCACAAACATAACTTTCTCAGCTGGAGCTACACATGTGCTTGACAAAACATTGGTTTTATCCTATCAAATGAGGTGTGGGTTCCCAGCTGTTGGGAATATGTAACACCGACCAATTTAAAGTTCTGCGCACAAGCAAGTCAGTGAGATAGATGATCTGACTGGTTTGGGCTTGAATGGCGCTGCTGAGGTGTTGTGTTGTCTGTCCAGCATATGTGTAGCATCTGTTGTGTTCGCTCACTGGAGATGCTATTAACTTTCTTCTCTATTCCTCAAAGTAGTTTACACATCCTTTGTGTGTTCTATAAAGAAACACTTCAGTTTAAACTTCCTCTCAGGATGCAAGCGTTTGAGGGTAAATGAGAAAGCAGCAATAGTTAACTGTGCTGCAGATTCATCACCTTAATGTAATGTAGTGGTCGACCGATATATCGCCAAGGCTGATATATCGGCCGATATCTGCCATTTTTCAAATATCGGCATCGGCCGATAAGTTTTTCTGTTTGTGTTCGAGGCGGGACTTTTATTTTGATGCCGCGTCTGACTTTTTTTTTGACGGCGCTGAGAACGGCCTGAGCACACAGTGCTCACATTCTCCCTCTTGTTCGCTGTTGTCATTCAGTTCTGTCTAATATGGATAGAAGTCTATCTAATAATCAGATAGAACTGTTAAACAAAGGAATTAATGTATACAAAAATTATTATAACGATTGCTTTTATATTATTAAATGGGCGCCATATGATGCTTCTAAAAAGACATTATTTTGTGTATTTGGTGTAATGAACTGTGTTTATTATGCGGTTTAAGGTTAAAAAAACACATTTTCATTATTTTCTCATCGGTCTGAAAAGCGAGGTGTAATCTGATTGGCCAGCTATCCAGTGCGTTATGATTGCCTAATACCTCAAGCGTGTGACTGAAATGTTACACCCCTCACCATATTGTGCCCTGTCAGGCCGGAGCGATGATTTAAAAACATTAAAACCCATTATAAACGAGCATTTGTTGCATCCAGTGGGGACAAAAATGATGGATTATAATGACTTATACTGTCTCTTTTTAAAACCGCATTGCGTTGCATCGTGCTGTGTAAACATAAAACCATGTCTGCATTTTGTGATCGGAGAAATGACAAACAAAAAGCCCTACTTTACACTGCCCAAAACTCTTCTTTTGATCATCAGTGGCAAATTCTTTAAATATTAAAAACGTACTTACAGTCTGGGAGTCAAAACAGCCGGCATTGTAGTCTACTCTACCAGAATCAGGAAACAAACCTCCATAAAATGTGCTGCCCCAATCTGAATATTTACGGTTGAAGTGTTCGTGAACGAGTGTTTTAAATCAACCTAACACTGATTTCTATCCGTGTCCTTTTTGGAAGGCCCAACCAAGTAGTTTCCGCTTTCACAACGAGACCATCACCCGTCGTCCTACGTGAGCAGAAAGCCGGGGGGCTAGAGGAGGAACGGCCGGCGGATTCGACGAGGAGCGTCCGAGGCCTTTGCAGCAACCACATGTGACCCTGGGCTGGACTCCGCTTCGTCCCCGGTGAAAGCCAATCCGGCGATCCACAGCGCAAAGTTGTTGGATTTCCACCGCAACCAGCACGATCAGCTCCAGGCATGACGAAGCGGATATCTTCCTCTTTTGGAAGGCAAAACAAAGTCGTTTCGCTTTCACAACAAAACACACAACGCCTTCACGACATGGCTGCAGCAACAACAATACTACAGCGAGAATAAATGTTACGCCGCCTTTCTTTGCGTGAACCTTTGGGCAGCGTTATGCAAATCTTCCCAAACAGTGACATAGATATGTGGGGGCATGTTAGAAAGAGCCGTTTTAGTATGCGTGGCTGACACTTACCTTCATAAAGGATATTTCTTTGGTTTTGAGACTTTAGTCTTTTGCAACTTTACAGATCTTCTTTATTGCACCAAGAGCTTGTAACACTCCAAAGAGAACTTGAAAATTCTAGTCGCATAGTATGACCCCTTTAAAGGCAAACATTATAATACTTAGGGATGCACCGATATGAAAATTTTGGCCGATACCGATAACCGATAATTCTTTATTTTTGAAAGCCGATAACCGATATGTTGGCCGATAAATCTATATCCAAATTTTTTATATACTTTTTGAGAGCCTGATTACAAAAAAGGTCTCATCATTAAAGCCACATCCCAAACACTTCAACATAAGCAGCCTAGTTTGAATGGTGTACGTTTTAAAAATAATTTTACTCTCCCATTACCAAATTTAGTCATAAAAAAGTCTTATAAATAAAATATTGCAAACAAGTCATTGGACATCATTACACATGTAAAGAATCAAAATGAATGTGCCATAGATCAATAAAACGGAATAGCCTCTGAACGGACAATAATTTAATTATTTTAATTACTAAACCATATTGCTGATGAAGATAATAATAGAAAAATACAAGTGGTTGTTATTATTAATAATGTATCAATGATTTTGAAAAAGTAACAAATTAATACCACTGTTTTAAATAGCAGCCGTTGAGCTGCGGGTGCTGAAGCTGAAGAGCTGAATGAACACGGTAAACTGAAGCGTTTTGCTGGCAGCTTATTTAACTCAAGGAAATGCATCCTGAGATTAATATTAATATAACATAAACATAATATTACAACTTATTTATGTACAAAATGATGCAGTTATTGCTTGCTATAGTCAGAATGTGTGATCCTGTTGTGGATGCGCTCTTCCCATAACAACGCGCTGAAACACAGCAACTAAACCCAAGAATTCACAACGTTTTATTATAATAATTTTCTCATTAGAATGTTATATACACGACATTCCCAATAATAGTTATTAATGTTGTGCACTGCTGAGTTTATCACTGGTAAACTGGTAAACTGAAGCGCTCTTTTAACTTAACCAAACACATTCTATATGAGATAAATCATATATACATCAAGTAAACACAATATTACAACGTACAATTGCACAAATGGCTGCAAACGAACAGCGCGCATCTGGAGTGTCTCTGAAGGAAATAATGCATTTAAGATTTTTAAGATATTGGCCAAATTTTCTTATTGGGCCGATACAGATAACAGAAAAAATGAGCATTTATCGTCCGATACCGGGGGAGTCTGGGGGGTTGGCCGATATAGTGTGTGGGCTGGGTTTCATCCCTAATTATAATACTTTCTCGTTTGCCGTCAGCATTCCGCAAATATGCATTTATATAATTTAAACAAATCTTTGAATGACTAATGAACCTCTAATTTCAAAAACCTTGCAAACTTAGTCGAATCTAGCTTTGAGATCTTGTGAAGTGTGCATGTGACCTGCATGATCGCGTGTTCTGTGATGGTCGGTCCTATGGTCCGTGCAAATTGAATACGGACAGGAGGAGAATTCAGATTCACTGGAGATGCACAATCGACAAACTTTAAACTCGTGGCCTGCAAAATTAACCCTTAAAGACCTAGAACATTTTTGGGGCACCTGTCACGCCTGTACGTTTCTTTGTTTTTTCAGACATATTCTAGCAGTCAGCATCAAATGCCATATATCATTATAAACAGGAGAAGTTTCAGTCTAGCTAATGTAAAGTCCTGATTTTCCTTTTGTTTTCTCTAAGAATGATTGAATTTGCCAGAATTTTAAGAAAAATGCAAGCAACAATTGGGTGTTTTTTTACGGTGTACTCAAACAAAAACTCCTGTAGTTAGAATTTTTTTTTTGAAAGTTTATTTGGAAGTGTAAAACACCTAAATACAAATTTAGTTTACATATAACATTCCCCAAGCAAGTTATAGCCATTTATTACAATATTATTATAAGCGCTATTCAGTGAAAAACATGTCTATTTGATTTACTGACAATTAGGCATATGCCGTATCAAATTTTCATGTTGCGATTAATTGCTTATGCTTTTATCACGGTATACGTATTATCTTATATTTAAATTTAGTTGCAAAAAAGTGTTGTTATAATACAGTATAACAGGTTTAATAAAAAAAATTCTTATAACAAAATGAACTGAACATTTGAATACAAAAAGCAATACACAAAAATTGTATAAAGTAAAAAGTTTTACACATATTAAAGTGCAAAAGAATTATAAAGACAAATAGGTAACACTTTACAATAAGATCTCATTAGTTAACCTTAGTTAATGCACTAAACACCATCACAAATCTGAATGGCTGTTTAAATCATTCAAATACGTTTCAGAAAGTAGCTCAGCTGCTTTGTTTATGTGGTTTCCGGGGTAACGGCTGCATTTCTGCTTTTCAATCTGCTGTCAGAGAGTGAATGTGCTTTCGATAACAATATCGTGCATGTTCATTACCGTGATACATCGCATTACAGAATACTGGCACATGTCTACTGACAACATGGATATGTCCTAAAAAGTAAGAAGTATATTTTAAATCTTGAGTATGAACAACAAAGTAGCTAGTAGTAGTGAAAGCAATTGCGCAAATTGTCTTGTGCAACAAAAATGCAAACAGTGCATATGATTCACAGACTACACACAAAATGAGAGAGAAAGCAACTGAACAAATAGCGCAAATAATCTTTTACAAACTATTTAAGAATTATTTACATAATATAACAACCAAATGAATTGATCTGCTTGCTGTACTCTGCATCGTAATCGATTCTACCGGGACATCGCCTAGCGGCACGAAAACATAAATTCCATTTTTTTTATCTATATGTACTAGTGCGGTCAAATTTTTTTTCGAACTTCGAATATTCGTCGAATATAAAAAAAAAAAAAAATCCACTTCGAATGCAAAAACGTTGCATTCGAAATTAAGGTCTGCGTCATCTGTCAGGCAGCCTTATCAGGGGCGCACAAGATGCGATGACGATGTAAGTGTTGTTGCATTTGAATGTTTTTTTTAGCCTATCCAGTTGAACCCACTAGATGCAGCGCTGCTACATTGTTCATTCATTATATTGCGGAAAACGAGAGCATCAGTGTGGAGAAGATGTTGTTTACGTCAAAACTGAAACCAAGCCGTTCACACAGAATGCATATTTACCAATTTTTCTAGAGGGACGTCTATCAGCGTTGCACTCGCGTCTCGCAACGGTTTGTTTAGAAGCCCTGAAAATTAATGCAAGTTCGACTTTTTAAAACATGTCTAAAAGACGTTATAGGCGTGTTTTTAAATGAAGAAAGTACTCTTTGTGACTGTTTTTTGGTCCTTTGTATTAAACTATACATACTTGCATGGTGCTGTTTTTTTTCTAATTGTTTAAGCAACTTTATTAATTATATATTGTTTATAAACATTATTTTAAACATTATGCACTTTTTTTTCAAAGATAGTTGTGTTATTTTATTACGCTTTGAAGAAACGTGCATAATATTTTGCTCGATGCACCCTCTTGTGGCCTCAGGAGAGAAGCCAAAAGCTTTTTTCCCCCTAACTGAAATTATGACTTTTAAATTGTAATATAATTTGAATTTTGGTAATATTTAAGTAGACAATTCGAAGTTAGTTTTTCAGTCATTTTTGACAGCCCTAATATGTACCAATGTTTTATCCTTGTTTTTGGTTTGTTTTATGTCAAAGTGCTCTGTCGTGTGTTTTTCTGTGCTTTGACAGAGCGCTCTCATGCAAATGTGTTATTTAGTTTTGTTTTCATGCACGCACGACACACTTTGCTTTCACTTTGCGCTTGTTCAAATTTCCAAACAAACATGTTAATTGGTGGTTCAAAAGACCAAAACCTATTGGTTGAATAGATGACAGTTTGAACAAATCTGGGCACGGGGATGGAACTAAGCATCGACAATTGTTCCTGTTTGGCTCGGAGGAATAAAATGCGTAGATTTCTTTTGACAAATCAATGCTGATCAAAATGTGATGGCGTCATCCCGTTCACTACGGAGCCTTTGAATGTCCAAATTAGACCAATGTGTAACCTCTGAAAAGCATTCAGATTGGATTAGTGGTTAAAAAGTTATTAAACATTCAAGAACAAAAGTTATTTTTATCAGCTGTCTGTCTTTGAGGGTTAAAAAAACGAAAAATCAGAAAGCACGCGCAACGTTAGAAAAGTTACAGCATACCTCTCCTGAACAAGCCGTAGGATTGAGGTATTGTGTAGAGTCTTGGGTGTATCAAATAAAAGCTATTTTTAATAAATAGCTCCTGATTACGGCTGTCGTCTCTGTTTTGTAATCATAAGCCCAAAATGTATAACCGGCACTGTGGTGTCACAATAGCCAGGTATTGAGTGATTATGAAAGCCTTTTTCCATCGTCTAATGGGTGGCATTGGCAGCACACACAGAGAGATGATGCTGAATGGAGAAGTCATTTAGTCGAGCATCACATACGTAGTGGCATGGTTGCCATGGTAACAGGAGAGAAATAGTCCCAATTGTCCAGGTTCCGCTTACCGTCTCTGAACCTCGGTGACTCACTTGTCTTTTTCTATCGCCGTGTGTGGGCGGTAGTTACGCCATTTAAAAGAGCAACAGCTGCTTAACTAGAACGCCTCCGCAGGCCGCAGGGGTTACATATGAAGACTGACCAAAAAAAATAAAAATCTGCGCAAGTTTGTGACGCCACAAAACAAAAACTGTTATACTGGTTGAAAATATTTGATTACAATATCAACATTTTAAACTGAGACAAACCAACTAATACCACAGATCATCAGTTCCCATCAAAAATGTCACTTCATGAATGTTAATGAACTAATTAATGGCAATTTAAATAGGAATTGAGGACAAAGTAATATTGAGGACATAGAAAATAAGAAATTCACTAGAAACCTTTTTTTTTGTGAACATTTTGAATGGAGGAAAAAAAAAACTGGAACCCCCCCACAAATATTTATTCTATAATATAACTGTAACTATAATAGAACTCAAACTCAAACTATTTCTAAATTGACAGCTTTTCTTGTTAGCAGCTCCCATGGACATGGTAAAGAATTGTTCAACAAAGTAGTAACTTTTTTTGTTAGTTTTGTATTTTTATTAACATTTTTGTTAGTATTTTAATAATTTGCATAGACAAAAGAATCATATAACCAAAGTAACAGTAGATACAATTAGTAAAACGAAGTAGTAACATTATTTAAAATCTTTTCTTGTGTTCACATGTGATGACAAGAAAACTAATACTAGCTAATATGATTTCGTTATTTAAAGTTTATTATTGTTATTATTAGTCATATTAGTAGTATACAGTATAGTAATACATATTTGATGTTGTGGGTGGTCCAAATTTGCATTACAAAAATAGCCTGCAAATATTTGAAAACCTTTATTTCTCAAATACATTTACGTTGATTTCTACTCCACAAGCGTGCGTCTCCTGTTGGAAGTTCTGCTTCTAATCCATTTATAGCCCATTACATGAGCGTTTGGGCTCCAGGTGGGGTTAACACAGGTGTCTGGGCTAAAGCTGCCACTGGCCTCAAGCCACCCGAACCTGAAAGAGCAGCTTTGTGTGAGTAACACAAGCCCCCTGTGTCCCCTCACACCACGCCCAGCTTGACCAGGTTACGCTCACGGCTCCACGTCTGCTGTCATGTCCGCAGCTGTGGCTCTGGCTCGCGACGGCTTCAGCATATGGTGCGTCAGCGGAGACAGACGTAAATATTAGCCGCTGTCTCACACAGCAAGACGTGTGGCTTGGGCAACTAGAATGCCTGCTGACCGACACATTGGGATCATTAAAAAAGAAAGTAAACACAGGCAGCCTCACATAACTTGGAAATCTAGCAGGCTTTGAGGTTATTAGATGTACGGCAGTGTTCGCTTGGCAGTTCATGCTTGCATATGTTAGAACGTATTTAGTAGTTTATGAGGAGAGAATTAGTAATGTGTGGTGGTGTGTGTGTGTGTGTGTATAATAATATGTAATTAGTAATTATTATAATAACTTACCCTAATTTCCATAGCAGTCTCATTCATGAGCGGATTAATCCTACCCGCTCCACCAATAGTGGTTATTTTTTTTCAATATTTATTTTTTACAGCCAATAACATATATGATGATTGTTTTTATAGTATACATATTATATAATTCATAGCATTTTGCCTCATGTTATATAAAATTTAATTATACATTTAATTATTTTAAGCTATTATTATTATAGTGTTGTCAAAAGACCCGGTACTTCGGTACCAAGTCGGTACTAAAAAAATGAAAACGGTACGGTACCAGTTCTTTTTTTTAAGTACCGGAGGTACAGAGTATTATTATTGATATCAGGTTTTTGTGGTATGATGTTATATTAAAAAATATACATTATATATAGCAAATATAAATGATTGTATAATATCATATCAATCAGTATATCAGTGATCAGCTGTAATGTAAAAAAGAAATGATTATCTATGGAAAACATTTGTGCCCATCCCTTCCAAGAATCATTGCTGCTATGAGTGGTACTAGACTATATACATTGTAGCTATGATGAATCATTAAGCAAAGAGCCAAATTGAAGGTTTCCAAATGCATTTCTGTACCTGTCAATCCAGAAATAGACTCTCAGACAGGTCTGCTAGCAACATAATTGGTTCTGGTGTCAGGGCCGAAGCCTGTTTCTATTTCCGCTCTATTCATTCAATTATATTTTTCGTTGTTGTGCTAAAAAAAAGCACCCCCTTTTTTCATGGAACATATTCTTCTTTTTTTAACAGCATGACCAGAGCGGCAGACTGGCATTTACCACAGCAGGAAGTGCCTTTTTTTACACCGCGCCTAGGGCATGACCTTTCGTCCAGCAGCCTGGTCGCCATTCATCTCTTTAACCTTCTCCTTTGTGTGCGTCTAAGAGCCGAGACCAGCGAAAATGGCTTATGCAATAAATGTGCAAAGGCAGAAGCTTAATGCTGACACGCACAGCCTCAGTCAGATCAGTGCACTTCTCTCAAGGCCGTCGTGTTCAATTGCAGCGCTGCATTCTGCTGAAAGATGCTATTATCTTGCTAATGGGCAGCAAGATTGAGCTGAGACTGCACTCAGGCATTTATTAGCAGTGTCTGTTTTTGTCTCGCTAAAAGCCTTTCTGCCAGGCTAACATGAACCAGTGCTGAGTGTTATCACCCAGGTCAGGTGGAGGTCTGTTTTAAACTAATCGGGCCAGAGGTTTGAAGGCTTGATGATTCAGAATAGACATTCCAGGGGTTTGCAGTAGTCAACATGGTCCTTTGGTCTGCAATTATAATAAGAGGTTGAGGAACCATATGGGAAAGAGTTGGCTGGGGTATATCATTGATGGTGACACTTTTGGTGGGGGTTCAGTCTCTCATTCTCTGGCGCCACCAGCAGTACAACACTTTATTTGAAAATCTCGCAGCACTTTCACATTTAGTGTGGAGATCCCTGTAGTGTGGAACCACTTCCTGCTGGAGGCTTGCAGCATCACACCTAATTAGTACATGGTGTTACGCCTGACTAGATTTTTTGTCTCTGTGGATTTTGTTGAAAATTTCACTTGTCCTCCTACATATTTTGGCTAAAAATTGGGTTTGACAATCTTCAGATCGAACTGAACATACTGTATATCAAAGGTGTTTTTGCCGTAATAAAGCATAAAAATACCATATGTTTGCAGATATTCTAGTATTTGCAGATACTAGAACATGCAAGTTCACATACTTGTTTCTTCGAAAAACAATGCTGCTGTCAGATATTCGACTTTGAAATGTGAGTTCCGTGTCAGAATGTCAGTTTATTTTTTTTGTTTGTTTTTCGTTTCCACCCTCGAGTTTACCCAGTAGTATTTTGACACCCCGGGTTGCTAGTTAGCAGAAAACACCGAATTGCAAACATGGAAGCTAGCAAACGAACTGAGTCAAAGTTTGCAGATTCTACCCAACCTAAAAAGCCTTGGCATCCATCAACACAATGCTATGACCAGATGCATATTAAAACACGGATAAATACTCTCATCAAGGCTTGACGGCTTCTAATGTCATTTGTGCTTGTTACTGTTGCGTGTCCTCAATCTGGCAACCCGCGTGAGCGTCGAGTCTGAGGAGGAAAAACAACTCCTGTATTTTGAATTTGGACTGCAGTACCCGTTTTAACTGCTAGCTGTCAATATTACATACTACACTTTTAAATGGACTTCTGTTAATCTACTATTAAAGTAATCAACCATCTTCCAGAAACACAGGAAGTTATTCTATCAGCTTTGGGAAGGTTGCTTTGGAAATGTAATAGGTTATCAATTACAGGTTACAGCTGTAGCTATTTAATTTAGTTTATTAAATTTTAACTGCTCTCTAATTGCTCTCAAGGCTTTCAAAATCCTTATCACTTGAATTAAGATTCTAATAATTACATTTTAAAGCACAGCACTGAAACGCACTTTTAAAGCACCGGAATGCATTTTTATCACTCGCCATGGTGGCAACTCTCAGACAGGTTGAATCCTAAAGCTTTCAGTGACTATGTAGATTGATGTAATTGGCAGACGTGGTGCACTGCAAATTCAAACAAAAGCATCACAATAGCATTGCTTTACTAAACGGCCTTTAAATGGCAGGAGGCATCGTGCACATCAAAAACAGATGAAACAACAAATTAATATTGTTCAACATATCCTAGTTTTTTACAGAAAATATTCAGATGTAACCCCCTTTTGTAATCATTAACATTTTCATAAGTAATTGTAATTAAAACTGTAATTTAATACACTTTTTGTTTTTCTCTGTAACAGATTAGTTGACATATTTTGTAATAAATACGTACTCAGTTTACATGTACTAGTTACTCCCAACACTGGATTAATTCTGTATATAAGGAGCAGTATTCAGGCAGTTAGCTTCCAATTTCTTTGATAATGTTTAACAAAGGCCCGTACTTAAATAATAATTAATTAATTGAAGTTGCCAGTTTTGAACTGTTCATGGCAGATGACGAAATATACCAAACAGACCACCTTTAATTTTTTGCTACTTAAGAAAATTGGACTCTTAACATCATCCATAATTCCTTATACTTGCATTCATGAAACAAGGAAGGAACATTGAAGGATCGAGTCTTTAGGAAACTTGATTGCTAAATGTAAAACATGCAAAATCTCCCACAATTTTATACAAGGACTAAAATCATGGTGTATACATGGTGAGTAATCCGTATGGTGGCCACACCTAACTGTATCTTGATACTGCTTTGGTGTATCAAAATTACAATGAGCTTGTGAACACACCCTAAGGATTTTAGAGCCCCCTGTTGGCCAAAAAAATGTAAATATTGGTAGAATATTTACTTATTCTATGGTTTTATTATTATACTGTGTTTAAATGAATGTTTCTGACATTATTAGCTTAACCCTGTAATTGTTGTTTTTGTTTTGCTGTTAATCATCCAACTTAGTTTTTTCCCCCTCATTGTATGTGTGTAAATTCCTCTTATCACCTATATAATGACACTTACTTTCTTTCTCTTTTACAGTGATCTTGTTTTGCATGGCCGCCCTCATATTCCCAATAGGATTCTACATCAATGAAGTAGGGGGACAACCGTACAAATTACCCAACAACACAGTGGTGGGCTCCTCTTATGTATTGTTCGTGCTCTCCATTTTCTTCACAATAGTGGGGCTCCTGTTTGCGGGAAAAGTCTGCCTCCCTGGCTGAGGGGACGTTCCCAGCGGGGACAGCTGGGGTGTTCAAAGTGAAATGGAAAGAAGCGGCACTCATCGAGAAGGGCCAACGACGGGGTGGTGGTATATGCTAATAACTCATTAAACTGCAAAACTAAACAGACGAATACTGCACACACTACATTCGAGTGCTCCCCTCTGCCCAACCTGTGCTTCGTTAAACCTGTGCTGTCTTTAAGTTGCACCTTTGAGTTTCAACCCAAAGGATCGGGGGGCGTTGAAGGACACGCAGGCCCGTCCGGAAAGGACAGAGCGCATCCACAGCGGCTGCTTCTAGTACTACCTTACTTTGGAATATAGTTCCGTTATCTTCTGTTCAGTTACGTTTTGCAGAGTTTCACACAATTGCGCCCTCTACCTTCATGGAGAGGAAAGACAATAAACTGGTGGAGAATGCGGGCACTGATATAATGGACCATGCACTTGATCCAACAAATGTTCTCTCTAGCGGCCAGAGAGCTGGCCGGGACACTGCACTGTTACAAAAGAGGGAAAAGTCAAAAGGGAACAGTATTAAGAACATTTTTGTTCTCGCACACTACATGAGGCGAACGCTCCAGGACTGCCGGTCAGGACCCTGTAAGGCTGTGCCTCGCTGTTACACGCTCAGATATTGACATCAATGACAATGACATCATACCAAAATAAACTCCCGCCTGAGCTCAACTTGAGTTGAGTTCGGTTCAGTCACAGGCGGATGTGTTTGTGCTTTTGACTTTACACCTGCTCATCTCTTCTTGTTTTGATCTCTGGGTTTGCAGAGCCCTTTACTTGTTTGGTTTGATTTGCTAATGTGCCATAAACCTTTTTTTTGTATGAATGCGATGGGCATGAGTTGGGTTTTAGGGAGCACTGTGCGGTATAGCCATTTCAGTAGGTGAAGCACTACAGATGTAAAAAATGAACTCCTTACCTCAGTATTTTGCGATTCAGAATGATTTTTCCCTCATCATGGCAAAATATGTGCCCTGTAACTTATGTTCTGCCTTGATCACGGACCTTTAATTCAAATGGTGCGATCATGGCAAATTATTTATCTGACACTGAATAAAAGGAGCTCAAGAATGCGTGTGTTACATCAGCTCTGTTTTTAAAGGGTTCCCTGTTTTCTTGGTTTTCTTGGAAAGCAAATGTACATTGTGAGAGTGGAACAAAACCAGTTTATGATGGATGTGTGATATGAAGGTTACATTTTGCCCACAAGCTGTTTTGTTTGTTTTTTTTCATGAATCTTCTCTAAGTGTGTGTTCTGTTTTATTTGAATGTGCTTTTTTTTGTTCACTCTGTTTAAGAAAGGTCATGCTCACAGTCGCCTTTACATTTACTAAATTAATTTCATTAATGCTTTGAAAGACTGCACTTTTCCTTGGAAGCGTTCATATTCATTATAGGGATGGCGAACAGATAAAATATATTTATTCAAATTTTAGATGATTCTCGTAAATATGTGGGGTAATATGTGGGGTACACTCTTAGATTGAAGAATTGATCAAAATGTTTATATGAAATTCCCTCCTGCATTCAGGCAAGATGTGTACAATTGCTTTTGGCAAAAGATGTCTCTTCGTATCGCACTGGGACCTAAATTTGTTGAAACTTTGCGACCGGGGAAATACTGCGGGCTGCGGTGGACGAGTTCCGTGCTAAAGACTGCTTCTGCTTTGGATATTTTTGGAAACCCATCATAAAATGGGGGGAAAAAAGTGCATAGGGTAATGAAAAGCTTTTATTTATGATTTCAAAAGGGAAGGAAACAAATGTATGAGGAACCGTATTATCTATCAAAGGATGTTGGCAGTCCTCGTGCACAGTTACTGTTAACAGATCCGTATTACTGGCAAGACAACTGTTTTCTCTGCTACTCTTTGTTTCAGTATCTCACTGTATACAATAAAAGGCATTAAAGAAGGTGAACCGCTGGAGTTCAACTGAGCTTTACTTCATTAGGAGTGTGGTTGTAACGCTTGCTCTACATTCTATCCTAATGGTGAAAATTCACCAAACTTTGCATGCATGAAGAGTCTGTGGCTAATGGAGTTTGGAGGAATTTTGGAAGCATGGGATGTATGGTTGCCTAGCAACTTCTAGTTAAATTTGCAATATTCAAAACATCAGGCCTGCTCCCCTGTTTGAGCTAGAGATGAATTCTCTCACCGGACTGCCTTTGCTCACAGAGCCTTTTTTCAGTATTTGACATTTAAGTAAAACTAAAAATCCTGAAATTGCTGGTGTCATTTTTGGAGCCCTTAAAAGTTGAATTCAGGGACATGTAATGTTAAAGGGTTCTGTAGCTTTTGCACTTTAAAATTTCCTCACATTGGGTTGGCTTGACAGATCCTGGAGGGGGGTTTTGGAAAGAGGCCGTGTGCTTGAAGAAGTAGAGTGATCTAATTAACTCGAGCAGAAGTTGCTTAAATCACTAACAGTGCCTTTAAATATGGAGCATCCCCCATACCACCACTTCCTGTTTAACAACGTTTTGCGATGAGTTTAAAACTTTGGAATAATCTTTTTTTTTTTTTTTCGTATTTTTTTTCCAAGTTGTTGAAATGAAGGTCGTCCTTAATGTTCACCAGTGCTGGGGATTTCTTTCAGATAGCTTTATTGTGCGGGTTACTAAATATTAAATCAGGAGATCAGGGGTATTACGTCATTATATGAACTGAACAAAATTGAAAAATACAGCCTTACTTCAAATCAATGCATGTTAACTTTATAATAATGTAATTTATTTCATACTAGTTGCCACGCCAATATTTCTCATTTCATTTAGTTTAGTTTTCATTTATTTTAACTTAATGTCATTAACATGGGTAGGGTATCTATTACATGTATCTGGAATTACATTATCCTGATTCCAAAAAGTTAACTACTTGTCATTAGAGTAGTGCACTTTTAAATACGGCAGAATCATACTACCGTTGACTTGGGTTTTTTCGGCCTTTTGTGTGATACACTGCAATTATTCACTCAATAGCAAATCAAAATGCATAATTTATTGATTCTCATCTCCCAATTCTTCCAAGTTATTAATTTTACTTTCTAAAATAGAAATACTACGACTATACCATGGTCAGAAATGTCTTCTAGTTTGTGGACGCACACAGAGACATGTCCTAGTCGGTGGGTCTATGTAAGTTAGCACAGTGGGAAAAGCTAGAGTGCCGGTCACCACATTTGACACTGAATTCACAAAAAAAGGTCATTTCACTGTTTTCTTACATTGTCAACAGTCCATCAACTACTGATATAAACGTCATTTTTATTTTGAATTTAGCACTCAGAGGGGATGTAACCATGTAATACGTTGTATGTCTTTGGATGAGCTTTTGTCTTTCCAACACATTACTGGGCGCCAAATGCACATTATGTTTCTCAGGTTACATGTAGGATTCGCCAACAGAGTGTGGCAGCTGAACCTCTAACCTACTATATTGGGTGTTAATACCCCTTGAAGATTTAAAATAATATTTTAGGAAATAAAGAAAATATGGTTTCTCTGATGTTGTTTAGTATTTCCGCATGACCTGGCAGGTAAACACATAAAATATTTAAATTTTTTGTTTCGGGTGTAGTTTGATGATGCATACTGCCATTTTTTATTTATTTTTTTATTTTGACATTTTTATGATTTATTAATTATTTGCTTTTCATTAAACATCCCCCTGCTGTTCCTTTACAGGAACCGGTTTAGGAAACCTTAATAATGTAATGTAATATTTAATGCACTTCATATTGTTAATAACAATGATAGAAGATTTTTCATCGGGTTTTCTTTATAGGGTTTTTATATTGACACTGTGTAGCAGAGATATCCTATTTAAAGCAAGGTGGAAGTTAGTCAAAGTAATCGCTGATTATTACCTAAAATTTCGTAAAGAGTAAATGGACTTACATTGTTGGTCATGTAAGTTGGAATCAGTAACAGATACAGGTAATCTAACGGCGGCAGCAACTGTGTTTTTGTTCTATATATTAAACTGAAAAACCTGAATACAAATGAAAAAAAAAACTGGCGGATGATAGATAGAGTAGAGAGATTTATAGATAGCCGGATAGCTAGATAGACACCGGATCGATGTATATGTTAGATAGACGCTATGAGATGTATGATAGACTTGCGTAGATAGGAATGATCGGTAGATAGATAGATAGAAGATGATTGATAGATTATAGAGCAATGGATAATAGAGAGAGGATAGATTGATAGATAATAGATATAGGTAGAGAGATGAGATGATTGATGATTGTAGATAGATAGATAGAATGTGTAGATCGATATAGTTGTAGATAGATAGATAGATATTGATAGATAGAAGACGATCGGATGATAAGATTGATAGGTAGAGTAGGATAGATAATGATTAGATAGAGTGATATGATAAGCTAGATTGTAATAGATAGATAGATTGTAGCTAATAGATTAATAGATAGGATTGTAGATAGATAATATATTTTACAAGATGATGGTAGCTAGATAGCGTGTATAGATCTATAGAGTGTCATAGATAGATGAATGGTAGATAGTATAGTAGGATAGATGACGTACGGATAGATAGAGAATGATAGACAGAATAATGATAGACGGATAGAGATAGAATAGATAGCTAGATTGGATAGATAGCAGACAGACAGGATAGATAGAGTATAATAGATAGATATAGATCGACTGTAGATGAATAGACGGATAGGATGATATACAGATAGAATGGGTCATAATGATAGACAGAGTCGATGATAGACGGAGAGATATAACAGATATATGGATATATGATAGCCGGATAGATTATAGAAGGATAAGGGATGATTATATAGACGGATAGTAAGTTACTACTGATGATTATGGGATATATGAGGGTTAGCGATAGATATAGGATAGAATAGATGGATGGTAGAATAACAGATAGATTCTAGACGATTGAAGAGTAATATTAATAGGATAGATATATAGAGTAGATGAGTAGGTAGATATAGGTATATACCTATTATAGATATCTAGAATGAAGATGGAATTCTATGTAATATGGATCGATTATATAACGGATATATCTATGGATAGATGATGTGATGGATAGATGATTGATAGATAGATTTAGTAGATGATATATATATAGATGATGGATGGATAGTATGATTGATAGTATATGGATATAGATAGGATGATGGATGTATTAGGTAGATGGGATAGATTTATAGATAGATCTAGTAGATAGGCTTATAGTGAGTAGGATATATTAGATATTATATATGGTATATATAATATATGTGATGATGTATGGATGGATTGATAGATTGATGAATAGATTATAATAGAGGTATATAGATATATATAGATAATAGATATATATATATGATAGTATATATGATATGGATGTGGATATATTGATAGTGATAGGATTGATATATGATGTTGTAGATGATGGATCGATGTAATGGATGTATTATATATGATGGCTTCGATGGATAAGTGATGGATGGAGGGATAGACGGATAGATGGATGGATGGATGTATATATAGGCTAGATAGATGGATGATGGATGGATGGATAGATAGATTATGATGTATGGAGATTGATTTGATGGATTGTGGATAGATGATAGGGAATATATTGATGAGTTTATGGATTAGATGATATATTATGAATGGTATAGATTATTTAATACAATGGTATATATGGATGGATGGATGGATGGATGAGGATATGGATTGATGTGATAGATAGATAGTATATGGATATATGGATTTATGGATGGATAGATGGTATATGATAGATGATAGATGATTGATATATATATGTAATAGATGGATGGATTTATAGGATTAGGATTTATAGTTATAGATTGATTGATTTAGATGGCTTTATAGATTATATATAGATTGATTGTGAATGATATGGATATAGATGAGATGATCGATGATGGTATGATGATGATGGATCGGAAGTGATGGATAATGGCTAGATATGGATGGATGGCTGGATGGATTATGGATGGATAGATGATGGATAATTGATAGATGATGAGATTTTTAAAAGACTAGAAACAATCGTCGTTATCATTTCAAATTATTATAAAAATTATTTAGCCTCTATCTTCTTCCTGCAACATCTGTTTCAAGATTTGTCTAAAATTCATAGCCACGGGTTCTCATGAAGTCCAGCTCAGGGCGTTATTACGCCCTGAAGTCCTGATCAAAATTACCCTGATACTCAGCAATTATCGCCGATCATGAAACATGTTTTTACATAATTGTCAACATGAGCGTCGGAAGCTGGCCGTCGGTGTTGAGTGGCTGGAAGTGCGGTTGCTAGGGAATCCGGTACGCTTACTGATTTTCTGCGCGAGAGGATATATGTACCTGGGTACAACCAGCTCGGTACGGTTGAGTCTGTAAAATAACATTTCAGAACCTGTCATACTTCCCATGATTACCCTGTTGTTGTCCTGCAAAACGCACAGTTACGGTCATAAAGTTAGGGTCGTTTCTACTTCTTGACTCCGGTTCAGAGCTCGTTTTCCCGCCGTCGGCTCCCACTCTCCGCTTTTCTGTCTTTCGTTAACCGTTACAGGTTAAAATGGTCATTAAATGCAGTGAGCTGAATACTACACAAAATTTACTAATAATAACAACGAATAAGAAATATATGTCTACAGTGCGTAACTGAAGCGCTTTAGGCGAACAATATCAGGCGGTAAGAATTTTTTAGGCTATAATGGCATTGCATTTGTTCATCGATACAGTAAAAAATACGCATATTGGTTAATGATTACTGAGAGCTGACAATTTAAAGAACTGTTTTCTATCTGAATGATATGTTAAAATGTGGCTATTGGGTTAATTTTCAGCAGTGTCACATGATCGGTCTCAGAAAATCAGGTCTAAAAGTGGCTGAATTTTGCTGCCTTCAAGGGGATCGTTCACACCAAAAATGAAAAGTGTCATCATTGGGTACTCACCTCATGTCGTCCAAACCGGTGTGAGTTGCTGTTCTTATGTTGAACACAAAAAAGATCTTTTTAAGAGTTGGCTGGGATGCACACAGTTCTTGCTTCGTTTTTTACCACTGGCAAAAAAATCCGATCTTTCGCCACATCTGACACATGATCGGAATTTGTTGCCCCCTTGTAAACACAAAAACCCTCGCGGCTCCGATTTTGCATCCGCTCTGAGCCCCTATCCAAATGTGATTTGTAATCGGATTACCACATCTGATATCCTGACATCCGACATACTCTAAACCACAGAACCGATTTTTTTTGTCTCCCCGACTCGCCGAATGCGAGGGCGACTAACGTTTTCTCATAAAGATTTTAATGGTGTTTTTAATGCCGGCGTTGCTGTATGTGGCTCACATTTTTATTAAGTTGAAAACTTTTTATAAGGTAAGAAAGTGCCATTCAGGACGGGTTTTCAACGCACCCGCCGCCGTGACTTTTGAAAATACAACAGCTAACGCTACATATCTTTTCCAGCATGAGGGAGAACTTAAACCGTTTTTGTAATTAAACCGATCGCTTGTAATTGCCATGGCTTCACAATCGCTCGGCGTAATCGGCACGTGTGTGCATGCATTCGTTTGCTCGCTGCCGTCGCCGCCTTAATTCGAATTCATTTCAATCAATAGGCATCTTGATTTCATAAAGAATTCTACCTCACGAGCGGTAATAATCTCTAACACCTTAAAATTACAGTTATTTTCCGGCCTTTATCTGTTTCAGTGTCGATTTTGTTTGCGGCAGACACCATGACAGGCGTTGTCCATTCTGGCAAATAGTAATAATGGCCATTCGACGTGAATTATATGAATAATTTTAAAAGCACGGCCATTTAAAACCTGATGGTCTACCATGTGCATAGTAAAGCGATCATTGCAGACAATCCTTTTGGGTGGGAATTGATGTAAACTCAGATATCGGATACCAGTCGTGTCTATAGTGAATGTAAACAGACGTGCCAAAAAATTGGATATGGTCAAAAGATCGTATCTGTGCATTAAGACTTGCAGTGTAAACGCAGCCTTAGTGTTGAAGTCAATGCCAACCACCAACTGTTTGATTACCAGCAAGCTTCAAAATATCTTCGTTTGTGTTCAACATAAGAAAGCAACTCACCGGTTTGGAGCCATGAGGTGAGTAATGATGACCAGAGAAGTTTTCCATTTTTTTGGTGGAACTATCCCCTTGTGAACGAAACGATTATTATATATTATCCATGTTGAAAACGAGTGGAGCGGTTTTAATTATGTGTTTGTCAAACCGTGATTATTGTGCTCGCAATAGAAAGGTTCAAACATGACTTGGGAAGGTTATGAAGTCAACGATCTTTTTGTAAGACATTACCATGTCCTTTATTGTCAACTTTTAATCACTTCATTCCACCTTCATTCATTTAATATTATATTCCTACAAGAACGTTTGAATGGTAATGTAGGCTACATGCAGACACATTGTAACAAACGAAATAAGAAAAGCGCTCTCATTAGGTGATTTTTTTTAAGTACTGAGATGATTTCAGGCAAATGAAAACTTTTTCACTCTTGTGGAGATTACAACTGCGCTAACATGACTGTTACAGTAATAAACGTCATTTTTATGGGTGAGGTCAGGCATAAACCTTCAGGTAATAACAGTACATTTCACTTATAGTAGAAGAGTGATTGCAGTATGAAGAAAAAAATCAATCCTCCAAGACTGAATCATTGTTTATCACAATACACTGTTATCTCATAGCACTCTCCATATGGAGCAGAAGACAGGACCTGTCAAGTGGTGAAATTATACAACAGTTTCAGTCTTACGTTTCTGTATTCATCTGTGCTAGATTATAAAGAGTCCTTTCTTTTCCGTTCATGCCTTATTTTAATGGTCTGTAGGCTGGAGAACAGTCCCAATGAGTCTGGCTTTATGAGTGATCAGTCCTCCATGGAAATCCCACCAGTCTTCAGAGAACACGTAATGGTGACTTCATTGCCACCTGTTCACCTAAATTGATTCATGCAGTTATATAATAATAATAATATTACCTTTTTAAGGAATAGTTCATTCCTAAAAGAAAATTTTCTAAAATGTACTCATCTTCAGGGCAGTCAATATGTTGTTGAGTTTCTTTTTTCAGTTGAACAGATTGGGAGAAATTTTAGCATTACATCACTTTAATGCTCACCAATGGATGCAAGTGGCTGGGCGAGTGAATGGGTTCCGTCAAGAATTAGAAATTCCAAGCAGCTTAAAAAACAAGCTCGACAATCAAAAGTGCCCCAAGAAGGACAAAGACAAGGGGGCAGGATGGCCACGCCGCACTGGCCATGTAGTATAATGTCGTGTGAATAAGTGAAAAGCTTGCATTTTGAAAATACACAACACACCTGAGGGCCAACATAAAAATAAAAGAGTAATTGGGGACAAACGCTACTCGCATAAATGACGGTGTCACTGCTCTCTCAGTCACTTGAGTCAGAGCGATTTCGGAGACAATCAAGCAGATTAGTACGACAATTGCTTCCGATTCTCACCACTTTTCGCATGATGACAGGAAACGACCATGCTGGAATGAGCGTGCGATCCAGGTATAAGGAATTTTAATAACAAATCGCAGGGTGTTTTGGTGGGATACACCACCACAAAGCGTTCGACTGAGGGGGGACACGTCACATAATCAGAATAGAATATGCGTGCACGTGGGTGCGAGGACTGACGTTCTGTTCATGGGCAGTTCTGGTGAGTGCGATCAGGCAGGAGTGATAGCAGGACAGCGACACGAGGCACAGGAGGCGATATCAGACTGGCACAGCGAAGCTGATACGCATGACTGGTCACGGCGACTCATAAAAAGTGCGGTCTGCCTCCAAAGGCTCCATCTGCACCTACGGGCTGCACTATAGTCGCGGTTAACAAGATGACCACATACACTCATAACTGTGACAGCGACTCTGTTCCATGGATATGAGCATTAAGCTACGACTGGCGTACGACAACAGCTGGAATGTGACTTGTCGACAAGGCACCCGCGGGGGGACTATCCTAAAAATGTGTATAGGGATGAGGACATCTGATAACTCTAAGCCTGCGTCAAATGGTGATGCAAATGTACTATGCGTGGATACAGGTGGACGAGTGGTAGTCTCGACACCATGAATTAGGCGCGGTAACCACAGAGGCGGAAAACGCCCGCGTCAGCAGAGGTAAGTTGCTACGGAGAAGCAGGGTGTGGCAGAAACTGCTACTAAATATAGACTTCGTGCGGAGCGTGAGAAAGCCGAATCTGGTTGTCGTAAGAACAGCCTTCCGACGTAAATATGGCGTAACCCCAACAGGGTATAACATAGGGAACCTGCATCAAGCTAATTATGAATAATTGTGCTACTAAGATGTAGATAAAGAACCATGCAATGAATACACTAAATTATACCGTAAGACCACCGAACACTAACAGCATGAGAGGCAAAGTCCGACGCAGTGAGTAGGAAAACAACAATTGTATAAGGTTACGCTAGCTGTGAGAGAGTTAGTGCCCTCATTTTACATAGGCGACAAAGACACAACCGTTATAACAATAAGAGGTGACTGATGTAGTGTACTGTGGCACGTGATGAGACAGTCCTAGAGGCATGTCATAACAGGTTCATGTAGAATAGGGATTATTTTCTTTCTATATTAATACTGTTCAGTTCAGCGCGGCTACTCATCAAGTGATTAGTATTAAAGTAAAGTTGTCACTTACAAAGAGAGTCTACCGCTTGTACAGGCAGGAGGCAGGAACACGCTGTGCTCTAGAACATCTGGAGTTAATTCGCTGTGACAGAACCAACTGGCCACGTGTCTGCGAGTAGGTATACAAGACGACGTCAACATGAGTTTGACAAAGTTGTAAGTTAATGCATGAACAGCGTAGTCTGTCATATGGTACTACCTATAATAGAAATCCCCAACTACCTGTAATAGTTCGCTAATTCTCGCTGACTAATCACTAAATATTAATCTATGTAAGGGATTTGGTTACACTTTATTTTAAGGTGTCCCTGTTACAATGTAATTATACATTTAAGTACTGAGTATACAGTTCAGCACTTCTATATGGTTCGGGTTGTATTGATTTGGGGGTACTTGCATGTAATTATGCACAATTTATTGTTATTATAATAGTAAGTACATATAACATGTGTAACATGGACACCTTAAAATAAAGTGTTACCGGTAATTTTAACTGTAGTGTGTTATTTGATATTACATTTCATGTTACTGTATTTTAAATGTACTAAATATTCATTACAAATGTGTAATTACAAAACTATTGAAATATATGACATACAAATTCCAAGTATTTTTTTGCCACAAATTCTTGTCATACATTTGGCAGTACTCTTTAACCATATTTCAAAGACAGTAGAATAATTATGACATTACATGTAAAGATGTAAATGTGTCAAAAAATATTAAAAACACTAAAAGCACTCTAAAGCGCAGCTGTCATGTTTGTATGCATTGTGACTGTAAGCTGTCGATTAGTTAAAATATTTAGTCACGATTTAAAAAAAATAAATTAAAAAACACAACTATTGCTGGACCCGATGAGTAATGCTTTTAATTCAGTGCATTAATGCTTTGAATGCTAATGTTTTAATGCTCTCATGTTTTCATGTGTAATATTTATAGTGTAGTGGAATCAGTTAGTGAAAACAGTACTTATAATTTGTCGGAGAAATGTTTTTAATTGTCATAAAAAGGTCAACGATGTAAAAATAACTTATGGGTCCTAAAAATAGGTTGTTTTCTTTTGCTTTTGGTGAAATATGACTCTGACATGTTCTTTGTGAATGTTTTCCAACTAGTACCAGACTGTAAATTGTGTTCTATCTCTCTCTCTTGCTCTTGTGGTGTGATGTGTGTGTGTGTGTGTAGTGTGTGTGTGTGCATGTTTGTGTTTATGAGCCACAAAATTTGTATCATAACATGAGGTCTGACATAGTGTTACAATGAGAATGTGATTTATGAGGACATTTTCAGTGTCCCCGTTATTCAAAAGGCTTATAAATAATTCAGAATTAGTTTTTTTTTTGAAAATCTAAAAATTCTGAAAGTTTCCTGTGAGGGGTAGGTTTAGGGGTAGGTTTGGTGTAGGGCAATAGAAAATACAGTATAAAAACCATTACGCCTATAGAGAGTCCCCATAAACATAAAACAACCTTGTGTTGTGTGGTGTGGTGTGGTGTGGTGTTTAATGTGGTCAGATCTGAGATGAGTGTAGACGGGATGAGCAAACCTTACACCTCAGCAGTGAGTCCTGTGGGGCTTACTTTGATGAACACTTTACATTTGGCTCATCTCCTCCACTGCACATCACCGTATGCCTGCTTTATCGTTCTGCAGGCTGCTGTTTGTTTAGTTTTTAATAGAATAACCTAAAATGATTTTAAATCGAGATTTTTTATGCCTGTGCTCTTGGTCGATTGTCATTAGGATGGCCTATAGCGTCTGTTTGTAGAGAGACCTGCTGTTTTATTTTCGGTTTGTCATGAGTGTAGTGGCACATCTTGAGAACAGTTTGTACTTGACTAGATGCGAGAATCACATAAGAAGAGGAGAGGATTAAAGGAATGAGTGAGATAATGAGAGAAGGAGAAAAGGCTGGTCTAAAGCATGTCGTAAAACAGTGTTTTTGGTCCTATCATCAATCCAAAGTAATGGCATCACGGGAAATCTGTATTTGAAACTGGTATGGTACATTAGTCGGCGTCATAGGCGCTGTCCCTACTGAAACAGAGCCCTCATATTGACTCATTTGGAAATTCTGTATGGGGGCACAGCTCACACAAAGAGGTGACTGACCTGTGACATTGGGTTTCAAGTAGAAGTTGACCTTAGCATGGTTGCTAATCTCAAGTGGAAACCTATAATATGGCTTATCTAGGTACGTATGATACACTCAGAAAGGTACATTGCACCTAAAGGGTCATATTGGGGAACAATTATGGGAACTAAACATGAGTAGGAAAAATCAGTGTATCTTAAGTTACGCCTGTATGGCCAAACAGCATAGCTAAAGCCCGTGTATGTGGATTCCGGAAAACTCAATGTGCGTGTAAATTGTGTATTTACATTCGCATCTCTGTTATCACGAAATCCCACGGGGCCCACAACAAAACGCTCCTATCACAGTGTCCCCTTCACTTGTGACTGTTTGGACGCAATTGTCGCTTTCAGAGGTCACTGGGGGGGGGGGCGGCCGTGTTAATGCAACCAGGAAAACGGCACGAGGGGGAAATTGGTTCTCTAGAAACCACCACGCTGGCTAGTTCCTAGAACTAAGTTACTAGAACTATGCTGCTCAACACTCACGTTAACAAACCGATGGATTTTTAATGGAAAATTCCACAACACTGTGCAACCTATGGTTGTTAGAATCATCAGATATCTGTACGTATCGATAGTGGTTTCCTCTGATGCTTTTAAAGGGATAGTTTACCCAAAAATTAAAACTGTCAATTAAAGTTAAATTTACTGGGCACCCTATGGTTGTTCCACCGGGCGTAATACCGTTCCTCTCGTAACACCAATTTAAGTATTTTTGATGGAATCGATATCACTCTGACCCTGCCACATATACAGCAGGTCCTTACACGTCAAGTCCAGAAACTTAGCAAGGAGATCTGTAAAATAATCCAGGTGACATCAGGGGTTTAACCGTCATTTTACAAAGCTACGAGAATACTTTGTGCGCAAAATAAAAAAAATTATGACTTTATTCAACAATTCATCTCCGCGTCACCGTAGCGCCATTTAGGAGAGTATCCACTGAATGTCAAAACATACTGTTTTGTGTCAGCTGTGTCACGCGGATATGCTGTTTACGTCGTTTATGCTTTGATTTGAACGAAAATGGCGCTATGGTTGCCTTAGATGAGAAATGTCACCTTGGGTACGGATGTACATAATTGAAGAGAGTTTTTGTTTTCGATTTGAAGTTATTTCTGGTAAATAGTACGTCAGCATTCTATAGATATAGATTATCATGTCCAGATGAAGTAGTAATCCTATAACTCAAGCCAGACTACAGAACAGCCTCCTGTTGGTGTTAGTCCTTATTTTACAAAATCACAATTTTTGTTTATAGTGATTGCACCAGACCACTTTTTCAGTGCCAATGTTGTATTACTCTTACCTTTATGAGCAAATATGACGGTGTATTTTTAAGTTTCCACTGTTATTAAAAAAAAACGCAAGCGCTCGTGCTGGTGCCTCCATGTCATGCAAAGCACGCTTTAGCTTCCACTCGCCGCACAAACAATTGGATATGCACCTAACAGCGCTCGTTTATCTTGGTTAAATGTTTAAATTAATACTGTGAGATGCATGAAGTGTTTTATGTCTGTTTTTTAGGCAAGTCGTGTTGGTTTGAGATGGCTAAATTGATCAAACATATGCTCACTCACCGTCTGCCGTTGCTGCTTGCCTCGGTTCCTGTTTAAAAAACAACAACTTACATTTAACGAACAAAAAATGTTCCAAACGTTTTTCTAAATTAACTTAATAAAGAAACAAAAGAAATATGACCACTTTGCCATTAAAAAACAAAACTGAACTATTTTAATAGCTGTATAATGGGGAAGAGAGAGAGAGAAAAAGACACTGTAACGCATTCAGACTCTGCCAAAATAAAGGGATTTCGTCAACAGCTTGTTCGACGGAAGGTGGTCGGGGTGGCGCCATCCGTGGGCGGCTATTCGTTCCCTCGTTTCAATTAAAAGTTCCCCCCAGCTCGGCGGGCCCCCAAACTGCAGGGGCCCATATGCACCTGCATACCGCTTCCATACACAGACCAACTGCCACTATGTGTGCTGGCTAGCATATTTTTTGGTAAAACTTGTTCTTTATACAATTTTAATAATGATTCATTAATTACTTGATAGCATTATTTCTCACTTCATTTTGTACCTTTGAGTTTGTACCAAAAAATATGAAATTGGGTTCTCCACAAAGGATGCATGCTTCCTTATATGGCCAAGACAAAGAATATTTGACAGCAGCACAATACACAATACCTAGCTTTTAGCGTCTTCATGTCTGGAGCTCGTTTATGATGATGCCTACGAAAGTAGCTCACTGGTTTTTGGAATATAGCTACAGTTATGCCACATGTAATGAGTTTGCTGAAAGTAAGCATCAGGAGGCTCTTTGTGAGTGAACGCATACTGTCTCAGGCTCAGGGAGTGCTGTGCATGGGTCATGCAGCTCCGGGCGGCTGGAGGCTGTGATCTCCTGCGGGCGCTACAGAGGGCACTGACCCGCTCAGACTGCGCACACTGGTCATGAACTATACGAAATGACTAGCAACATGGGCACTATTTTCTCTAATACATTAGAAGCTGTTGCCTCTATTAAATTGAAAAAGGTTAGAGAAAAACTTGCTGTGCTATGGTACAACAGTAATACCCATTTTCTTAAGAAATGAAACTCGTAGTCTTGAGCGCAAATGTAGAAAAACTAACTTGGAAGTTTTTAGAATTGCGTTGAAAAACAGTATGTCCAGCTATAGACTGGCTCTAAAAGCTGCCAGGGCCGAGCTTATCCACAAACTCATAGAAAATAACCAAACAAATCCAACGTTTTTATTTAGCACAGTGGCTAGATAAACAAATAACCAGACGCCACCCAATCGTAAAGGTTCCCTCACAGTTTAATATGACTGTTGGGTGAATTTCTTCACCGATAAAATTAGATACCCTCATAATTACAATAACAAATGTAGATTGCTACAGCGTAAATACTTCAGCTGGTCATCCTCGTGGGCACCAAAAGATAAACTTGTGGGCAAGTGCTTTACAGGCGTATCAGGAGCAGAATAGCTAAATACCTTATCACTGCAGCTACACCACAACATGCCGCTTAGATCCTGTACCCACTAAAGTGGTACTGAAAGAGTTGTACTGTAGCCGAAGAACCACTTGGCCAAGATAAGAATAAAGAATCACGTCCCAAAACCATTCAAGCTGACGGTCATTAAGCCGCTTATTTAGAAACCACAACTAGATCCTAGTGAACTGGCAAATTACAGACCCATTTCAAATCTTCTTTTTATGTCTAAAATTTTAGAAAAAGTTTTGTCTGCTCAATTGTGCTCCTTCCTATAAAAAAATTATCTATGAAGAATTTCAGTCAGGTTTTGGGCCCCACCATAGCACAGAAACTGCAACTTGTGTACATACGAAATGACTTGGCTTTCTTGCGTCAGACAAGTGCTTTGTCGGCATTGCAGTTTTCTGTGATCTTATGATGCTTCGATACTCTAAGCGTCAGACATACTCATATATCGCTTACAAAACTATATAGTGATTCAAGAGCAGGCCTTTAAGATATTGTAGTATCCTACCTTTCCGATCGGCTACCAACTTGTTCATTAAATGGGGAGTCTCTCAATTATTCACCAGAAAAATAGTGGGAGTGCCACAAGTGGATCGTGTCCTAGGTCCGCTGCTATTGTCGATAGTACATTGTTGCCCTTGGGGTAATATATTAGAGAGGAATACGTGCTTGGATTTTACCACTGTTATCCGATGGTACTCGCAAGCTATATAGGTCTCACAAGACCATATGAAACGTCTACAGTTATCTAAGCTAACAGAATGGTGTTAAAAATGTAAAGATTGGATGCCCAATATTTTGGGGCGGTCGGCTATTAATTCGGATAATGACATAGCTTAATTTCGTTATTTTTATGACAAATGTCGAGAGCGCTTTATTGTAGCGCGAAAGCACATTAATATAACTCGCGAGCGCGGATCTCTCCGCTCGCGCGTGGATTTCCTTTGCTCTCGCACAAAACCTGACTCGCGCGCTCAGATACACGCTGCTCTCGCCCAGAGAGCACTCTAAATCTCTCTGTTCTCATGCGCTATAGATAATGAATTATTCGCACCTGAATTAAACGTTGTCAATGTTATCAACCTATCAGATTTCAAAGATGGATCTGTAATTTCTTTACAATTTAATACTACTGCTTAGTCATAATAATCAAATATTAGAAATTAATCGGGTGCTTGGATTATTTGTAAATAACCTAGTTTAACAGTTTGGTCAAACCCTTCAGAACGATCAAACAAACAAAAAAGCATATGATTCTTAAAGTTCATGTGGTCATATAGGTCTATATATATTGTGTACTTGGATTGAAATATATATATATATAAATATATCTTCTGATTTAAGACAGATCTATTTAGATATGGGTCAGATGCACTATTCCCTAAACCTATACTTAAGAATGTGGATACCAAATATAACACTATAATGAATTTTTCATATTTGCCATAACATTACTACATTATATTATATGGGTTTAATGCATTTGCAGACAATGTAACTGTCATATAACTGGCAGAATAAATGTAGATTCACTGTTGTTAGAGAGAGTTGCCATTGAATGTGTAGCTAATATTAAGTGGATTTTCATGAAAAAAAATCTGCTCTAATAGCATCGCTGTTTGGACATTTATTGGGAGTTTTTTTTTTTAATCCAGTGTTTGTTATTGTTATATCTTGCATCATTTACATCTATTTTTGCACTTGATTTTGAGGAGTTGTTACTTGATGGAGTTGTTGCCATCATACTAACTGAGATTTTATTGCAATGATTTTAAATTCAGTTGAGGTATCTGACATATTATGACATAACATTGATGTTTTATATAAAGTCTTTAGGGCCATATAGACTATAATATGTTGTTTTTAGATAAATTGCTCAGGGACCAACCATTTGGACAGAGGTTATATGTACAAATCATCCAATCACCCAATTCCTAGCCATTTCTAATATATAGGCTACATTTCATTAACATTGCAAAATATTATTAAACGAAAGTGAAAGTTAAAGATCCATGCTTGTTATTGTGCAAAAATTCGCAGGGTTCAGTTCACATAGCCAATTATAGTTCACTAGTATTGTCATCGGTCGTTGGTGGAGGTCTGATTGGTTAAGCTTTATTGTATATAACCTTTTTAAACAGTGTATGTACAAATTAGGCCTAGCTGGTACAGAGAGTATTCTAGTGGTACATTGTGGCAGGTAAAAGATCGAAAAGTAGCATAGGGGCAATAACAGAGAGTCGCGGGTCAGCACATTGCATGAATCTGCTTTCGACTCTAAAATAAAGCGCTCTCGACATTTTTCATTTAAAATAAACGCCATAATATATGATTAGCTTCTTGACCAAGATACAGTAGGACCAGAATCTCGTGATTACAAATTTGCAACTAGACGGATTACGGATTACTTCCTCTACAGTCCAAACATCTGGGTGTTATATTAGATAGCACTTAGGTCTTTTGGAAAATGCCTATGTTCCCATTTTACAAAACCATCTCGTTCATCGTAGACACATGCCAAGTACAACCATGATACCTGTGTTCTGATGCAGAAAAGCTATTCCATGATGCCTGTCGCCGTGACCGTCTATACTGGACTATTGTAAGCACTGCTAGCTGGTTGTCTTTTTTGTTTTCTGACATCTTCCGGAAACAAGCTACAGTGTCCAAATGCCGCGGCTGAGAGATCCTTAACAGTCAAGAAAATATGATCATATTACCCCAATTTTTACAGTCTCTGCACTGGCTACCTATTAATTTCCGTATCAGTTACAAAATATTATTATTTGCCTATAAGGCCCTTAATGGTTTAGCTCCTGCGTACCTAACTATTCTTCTACCACGCTACAATCCATCACTCTCCATAAGGTCGCAAAATTCTGGACTTTTGGTAGTACCTAGGATAGCTAAGTCCACTAAAGGAGGTAGAGCTTTATTGCATTTGGCTCCCAACTCTGGAATAGCCTTCCTGATAACGTTCGGGGGTTCAGACACACTCTCTCTGTTTAAATCTAGTTTAAAGACACATCTCTTTGGCCAAGCTTTCAAATAATGCATCTCATAATCTTGTGTTGCAGTTATATCTGATCAAATGCACATTATTAGTCTTTAGTTTGGGTTAAACAAATCATTTTGCTTGGTTGGAACAGCAGCTACGCTAACTATTTCTCTTTTTGTTTCTCTGTTTTTGCCACGGGATTACTAGGATTACACAAGCTTCCGTCTGGATCAATAACACGCTTAGAAGTGAGGATTGATGCAACCCTCAGAGGACTGGCAGATGATGCCAAGGGCCCTGAAACTGACTACATACCACGGGACATGTTTGCTATAATTTTTATTGCATCAAATAATAATTGTGCTTTTAATAGTTTTCATCGTCTGTTTTTGGGGGGGGGGTTTTACGTCTTAAATGATTTGTTTCTGTACATTTTCTGCCTACGTACATAACTGACGTCACCACTAATAGTTGTCGACGACTTGAAAGTTTTGGCTGTAAGATTTGTCTTGTTTATGATTTTGTATGTGTGAAAAGCGCGGACAAATAAACTTGACTTTGACTTGACACACTAATCATCATGCCTCGGCTCTCGGTTTAGAGTTTGTCCTGTGCGTGATGAATGTCACCTTTCTTAACTTACTGGCTGAGCCTGCAGCCATTGGTCATTCCTTCGCCTTTTGGGCAGCCGCCATTTAACATAGTTGCAGTCAATTTTCCTTAATTAGTTGAGTGCGTATAATTGGTAAATGGTCTGAGGAATGGTTTAAAAATGGTGCAGCGCTAGCCTATTTCCTTCTCCGCATAATAGAGCGCAAGAAAGAAGGGAGGAAAAAAAAAGGGGAAAAAAAAAAAAAAAGGAAAAAGAAAAAGAAAAAAAAAAACAAAAAAAAGGCAAGTCAAATCTTCTCATTTTTCTCACCATATGAATTATCTTTTCAAGTGATGGCATGTAAAGCTTTCTAGACAGATCCACCATGAACTGTGAGGTTGTTAAGTGGTTGCTATATTTGTCTGTAAAAGACTAAAGTCAGTGCAATTTGGGGATATAAATAGCCCAACAGCACACTCCCATGAAGCATTGCAAATCATGTAATCTAGTCTCTTTACACTCTCTTTCAGCTGTTTTTTTGCTTCAAAACAAATGTTGTAATGCAGTGGCTTAATTTGGGTCTTGACTCAGAACTCTGTATCATAGTAAGTTCATGAA
>JADLZN010009372.1:527408-555386 GCA_018155175.1 Sinocyclocheilus anophthalmus | reverse complement strand
ACCGCTAAATATCTTCAGTCTGACGGACCTAATGACTTTACAATCATTGGACAGACCCGCGGTAAGTTACTGCGTCATCAGAGATAATTGCAGCAAGTTAGCGGAACACAGACCCCAAGTGACCCACAGACCCTCGCGCTGAGGCTCACTCTGTTTGTCTCAAGACTTCAAAACAAATGAGCGTGACCGCACACATAAACTCACACAGAAAAAACACACTGAGGTAAAAATTCAAAATATTTAGTTTATTCATAACATGATATAGTTAAATAAAACCATGACAAGTGAGCTATTTTACTCAATATTCTAACGACGCAAAAAAAACAAACATTCAAAACACCTACAGAATGCACGCATTACGTGAAGTCTAGTGCGCATTTGCAGTGCGCTCTGCCTGATTCAGTCTATTAAAATACATTCAGAATGATCACAAATTTAAGACATGGGGGCAGAAAATGTGTATATTTATACCACTTCAACGGAAGAGTGCCTTTTTTTTTCAAAAATTACATTTTTTACCAAACAGTTCACAATGTAAGTTTATTAAGAGACTTACGTTTTAGACACCATATTGCCTATTTTTTTTGCTCTATTTCGCCAACAAAAATCATTATGAATACAGCCACAGTGCTGTTTTGTGTTTCTGAGCAACATGACGGTGTTTCGTTCCCGAATGAATCAACAATTTAAATGATTCGGTTCAATCGCAATGACTCACTTAACAGTGACTTACTGCCACCTACTGGCGGTTTTAATTTCACATTTAAAGTGTCTTTTCATTTTTTAAATTATTTCAAATATCAGTATTCAAGGTTTTATGTTAAAAACAAAACATTATTTATGCATTTGTAACTGCAGGTTAAATGCATTCATGTTCTGCATGAAACGGCGTGTAAACACATCTAAATGCCACTTCAGGTGCAGTTTATGTCTGGATTGCAAAGATGAATTTGTTGATACTGATTTCATTTGAATAGTAACAACCATATACTGTCTTATTATTCATCGATTAAATGTAAGAAATTGACTCAAAAGATAATGCACACTTTTAGAAAAAAAAGGCTTTTTAAAGATAAAAATGCCCATAAAAGGTAAAAAATCTAAAAAACAAGTCCTTAAGATACCAGCATGATAAAACACTCAATCAGCTGAATGAATGACTCAGTGACTCACTCATTTAGTGTCTTACCGTCACTTACTGGTATAGTTCAGTTGAGAAGTTTGTTGAAAAGTATGCATTTTTTCCCCTCAACATTTCTTATTTGTATATTCATAAATGCATTTAAAACATTAATCTCATAACATTATTTGCATTTTTTCCCCTCAACATTTCTTATTTGTATACTCATAAATGCATTTAAAACATTAATCTCATAACATTATTTATTGCAGTTGTAATTATTATTTGCAGTGTAAATTATTTAATCTGACTGGTAGCAGCCTTATAGTGTATATTGAATTTATTGATAAATTTTAATAAGTTGACATGTTAGATGATGCATACATCTAAAAAGGTTAAAAAATAGGGCTTTTGTAAAGGTAAAATATGCAGATTTAAGTATGTAAAAGCTGATGAAAATATTGCTTCAGAATAAACTGTTTACTCCACCAAAAATCTGAGTGATGCAGTTATTTTGCGGGATATTTTGTATGAAATATTGTCTGCTGACAATAAAAGCTCGCTGTATATCGTAGTAATAAATACCATTTATTACAGCAATGATATTTTGTTTTATTTTTAATTTATACACATTAAATATTAAATATATGTATGTAATAAAATGTGTATTTCCATTAAAGGTTTAGGTCTTAAATTTCATATAAGTTGGTATTAAAAAGGTCTTAAAAAGTCTTAAATTTAACTTGTTCAAGTCTGCAGAAAACCTGCTTTGAGTAAGGATACATTAATATGGTCAGTAAAGATTTCAAATAAATGCTGTTCTTTTGACCTTTTTTTAATAAAAAAAAAAATCCAGAAAAAAGTATCACTTAAGCACCAAATCAGCATATTTATAATGATTTCTGAAGCATCATGTAACTCTAAAGACTGAAATAATGGCTTCTGAAAATGTAAAGCATTAAGCAACAATCTAGCTTTGCCATCACAGGAATAAAATGCGTAAATATATTCTAATAGAAAACAGTTTTTTAATTTGTAATTTTTCACAATATTTCTGTTTTTACCTTGGTTAGTATAAGAGACCTCTTTCCAAAACAATAAAAAAATAACTTCCTAAACTTTTGAGTGGTATTGTTGTTCATTTGGAAGCTCACTGGCCCATTGTTTTTCCTCTAGTTCCCAGACCAAGCGGCCCAGCTGAATTGGAATGTGCAGTTCTGTCTGACCATCCCACCCAGCGCTCCTCCCATTGCCCCACCAGGAACCATTGCTGTGGTGCTTAAGACCAAGATGCTCTTTTTTGTAAGTGCTTCAATCATTCCATTCTGGTTTGCAATGTCTCCTTTCACTATACAACCAATTCCCAATGGTTAAAATATGATCTCACCCTATGTGACCATGTCCTGAATTCTAATTTTGTTATTACACTAATATTCCGACTATTGTACGCCCAGCAACTTGTGTGTGGGCTGTGGTTTGAGTTTACTATGGATTCCTAACATGTATTAACTTGAAGTGATGCTCTTCCACAGCTCCAGCTGACCCAGAGGCTACCGGTACCCCAGGAGCCCATCAGCATCATAGTGCCTATTGTGTATGACATGGCTACTGGACTGACCCAGCAGGCTGATATCCCCCGCCAGCACAGCTCTTCGGGAGCCGCGGCCCTGATGGTCAGCTCCATCCTCAGGAGGTTCAATGAGCACCATCCACCACGACAAGGTTTGCACATCTGTTTTGTTGAATATGAATATTTAAATTGATATGGAAATCAGAATAAAATATTTCTCTGTTTTTTGTTTAACATTTAATGTTTCTATATTTACATATCAATTTTAATACTAGCTTTTTTATTTTTTTCAACAGGAGAGTGCACAATATTTGCAGCGGTTCATGAGCTCATGGCTAATCTCACGCTGAATCCTGGTGGACGGCCATAACTTGGTGTCTCTTGGGAAACTTCACCAGACTGATCAGTAAATCAATTCCGCTCTAACTCGAGGGAAATTCAGGTTTTCTGCTGCAGCCAATGGACTCTTCTGCTGGTGTATCATATTGTCACAAAAAGGAGCAGAAATATGATGGAACTTATTGCTGTTTTGTATTATGAAGCATGTAAATGAATAATTGTGACAAAAGCAGGACTTCTTTTTTAAAATAGCTTGGCAAAGTTCTGCTAACGGATTTATTTTTTTCAGATGCACTTCTTGAGGAAATTATTGTGATAGAAAAAATGTTTAACTACAGCTGTATTTTTTTTTTTTTAAATTTGAAGCTTTGCAGGAAAATGATTGTTTGTTTTTTTGTAATACAAGATATCAGTACTGTGTACGTATTGTTTTCTTTATCAGCACACTATTTAAATGTTTTGTTTTTTTTACTTTGATTTCTTAGTATACCTGTCACTTTAAATATGCGTGACAACTTCTAAATAAGCAGTGTTTTATTATAATTCATTGGAATCATGGAACAGGTCTTAAGATTTTTCATGTGTATGTTTATTACTATTTAATAAACATTGGAAATAGCTCCATACTTTTATTAATGATTCTTTGTTTGATTGATAAAGTGAAATTAAATATATTTAGAGAACAAAATTAAAACAGTTATCCTTCTTTGTCTGGCATTTAAATACTAATTATTGTATATTGTACATTTGTATGGGTACTTTTTTTTAGAACAATATATAATGAATGAAATTATACATAAAAATGTATTTAAAATGGTATGAACTAGTGTGACTAACACAACGCATGTTTTTGCAAATGCGTGAAATAAAATCAATAATTCAGCCACAATGCAGTAAAAACTGCACAGACACCAAGGAAGGGGTTACACTAGTCTAAACCATCAAAAATACAAAACAGACACTCACACACAGACACTCACTCACACACAACACACACACACAACACCCCCCTATTATACACACAAAAATGAACTGGTGTGGCTGTAACAATATGGCAAAACTGAGCCAGAAGACTCAAATAAGAGGTTGAAATCAGATTGAGTAACCTCTGATAAAGCATTCCTGTTCATTTTTATAGAATTTTAATGTTTTGTGTAACAAAATGTCTTAGTGTTCAGGTTTGACTAGTAAAATTAATGCAAAAACTGACATTCCAAACAAAAAAATCTAAACCTTTACAAAAAGTTGTCTTTAAGAATGTCCAAATATAAATCCAAATCCACAACTTAAAAAAAAAGTGTCTAAAAACAACTAGAGAATTTATAAGCCTTTTATATAGAGCTCTGTAGGAATCTAGTGGCTAAACCATGGAATTTCAGATGTTTTTCTTTTTTTTACTCCCACCAGATGGAACTAATCTGGTTTTAAAGGCATTGTATGTATTTTAACATGAAATACTGCCATAATAGAAAAATTATATAAAAATATTAGAAAAAAATCAATAATTACACAATTATCTAATGATTGATTAAATATATTGGGGACCACTGAAAGTCTCTCATTAAGTCTTCATGAAAAAGTATTATTGAACAAAATATATTACATTGATTTTACTGAAAATAAGAAAAAGTTAAATTTCACGTGTTCAGTCACTTTTGATCCCAAATGAACAATACCAGAGGGTGAAGTAAAAAAATTATAGGCGATTACATTTATTTGTATGACATAAAACAGCATTTCACCTCAGAAATTCTCACCCAGACTGTGGTTGGCCCATCCTTAAAAGCGCAGAGAAAAAAACACCTCGTGCCACTTCTGTATTTGCTGCTGCACTTTTTTACTGAAAATCGAAATTGGTAATTGCTATCAAATATGTTTACAACCTCTAAATTTGATTCTGTTTATAGGGGCTGAGATAATATATCAGATGAACCAGTGCCTTGAACATCTCAATGAACCGGTGCTTCAGCTTGAGGTAAACAATTAACCATTCCTTTTAACCCATTTCTGGATGATGTGTTTTCATTTATTTCCATTTCTTTAGGAGTATTTGGAAGTTGTAGGATTATCCACTCTATTCCCTTGAGTTGAAGTTTATATGATACATGGCAGCCCTATTGACATGTTGGAAAGACCACCTTCAGATGGTGAGACCACAGAATAAATGGGGAGAATGATAATTGGGTACAGTAACATTCACTGCCCAGTGCTTGAGACTCTATGTGGGTAATAATAATAATAATAATAATAAACTTTATTTAAATAGCACCTTTCAAACAAGAAATGCAGCTCAAAGTGCTTTACAATGAAAAAACATTACAAAAAGCATCAAGTATATTAGTAAATTAATATAACATATTAAAAATGCACTTTATGATAATAAAAAATTTAATTAGTATACATAAAATGCATACCAAAAATGGAAATAATAATAGTAATAATAAAAGACAACATAGAATGTTGCATAAAAGTGAATTCTAAAAAAAATTATTTTTGATCTTTAAAAATATTTAATACATTTATAGTATGTGTATAATATATACAATCTATTAAAACAAACAAACAAACAATTAAAAAGTGCTAGAATCTCACATATTTTAAACACAGGAAGATTTATTTACACCTAATCAGTGTGTTCTTTAATAAAGCATAGCTGATTAATCAGTTTGATTGGGAAATGTTTTATCATTCCAGCTTATTTTCCTCATATTGGGAGGCTGAATCAGCTGCTGGTTCTCAGTCAGCAGTTAGATGAAGATGTCAAACATCTGGGCAGTCATAAGTACATCGCATATCAGCTATCAGCAATTCATATGAGTTTGTTTGACTTGATCATCATTTTATCTACAGTATGTGACCTTTTAAAAAAAACTAAACCAAAGAAAGTTGATTCTGTGTATCATTTTGTTTGTTTCTGTTACAGCAAGTCTTAAACTCGCTCAAAGATATTTTGCCATTATCCATCATAAAAAAGGAAATTGAGGCCAATTTCAAGCTGCTGAAGATGTCTCTTTCGAAAGAGGAAGGGTCGAAGCTGGATCCTCAGTTGCCAGCACATCACATGAGCTGGTGAGAGTGGTTTTGCTTCCAAGCAAAAGTAATCCAGCATAATTAATGAATCTACTTTTCACAGGGTTTCAGAGTCTACACAAACTGTGATATCAACGGTACTGTCACTCTCAGAAGAGCTCACCGAAGACCTCAATCCAGTCATGGAATTTGTCTCTAACCTCTCCTAACAGTTGGATCTACAGTGCCTGAAGTGAAGGGTGAGAAATTGTCACCGAATGAAGTGGTTCTCCTGAAAACATATTTATAGAGATTTGTTTTGTGTTCATTGATTTATTCATCTGTATAGACCACAGGAAAGACTGTGATAATGTGATCCAGATATATAAGACTTTGAAAAATGAAAAGGAAAATGTGTACTACCACGTACGAGTAATTTATTTGAACCATTTTAGATTTTTTTAGCATTGTTGGCTCATGATTTCTGAGTTTTCATACATGAAGATGATTGTTTCTTTAAAAAAAAAAAACCTGTGCAATAATGTATTTTATAATGCATCTGTATACTTGAAGTGACTGTTGCACATGCTCTTTCCATTCTGTACATGATGGTGCTAGCATTGTTCATCAGCATCACACCTCTGATTTCATATCTACAGCCTTCTAAGTCATTCAGTCGCTGTTGCAAAATAAACTCAAACACGGTGATCAGAAGCGAATGCCTTCTAATTTTGTGTATTTATTTATATTTATTACATATTAGAATTTATTATATTCAATGATTATATACGGTATAGTTTTATATTTTCACTTACATATACACTTTATTTAAGCAGTATTTATGAAAAATGCTGTATAAATTAAGCTTATTATTCGTAGTAGCAGTATTATGGTAAACTGATTTGCCGGAGGTTTTTTTTTTTATTGATTTTTTTACTATGCTTTAAACGACATACAAAACAATACAAAGCCAGGGTAACAAAGGATAAAAGAAAAGATAAACAAAAATAAAAACATAAAAAACATATACACACATATTCAGAGACATGCATGACCTTTACATTACTCAAAAATTTTGAAGACAGAACACAAACTGACAGTTTTAATTGCCTTTCTATTAGTACTATGTTGAATAGTACACAAGTAATTTTCCAACTCTTTCAAAAACACTGTAAAACAGGGTTTTTTTGTTAGAAAATTTACACTTATGAATGCGAAACTTAACCAACAAAATAAACAGATTAATAACAAAAACTTCGTTATTTACATTATCATAATTAAAATATCCAAAAACTACATTTTCAAAATGCAAATTAAAATTAAAGAGTACCTTTTCTTTGATAAACATAGAGACATCATACCATAACTTTTTAACATAACTACAGTGCCAGAAGATGTGGGGTACAGTTTCCAAGTACAAAGAGCAAAAAGAAAAAAAAAATTTACTGAGAAAATGTTTAACAGGAAACTGATTTGCTGAAGGTTTTTTTTTTTTTCTCTTCCTTTATTAGGATTAGCAACAAGTACACAAAAATATACAACATAGTAACAACAAAATCACAACCCCCCCCCCCCCCCCCAAAAGAAATTAAAAAAAAAAAAAAAAACAAACAACAAAACAGACAGGGCCAGGGTAATATAAATTACATTATATAAAGTAAAGGTGCCTCAAAAGGCACTTTTTAACAACCAGCCAAAATGTCACAGAGCATTCAGTCAACTGTACATTACAGGAAAGAACCAATATTATAAGATGCACACAATGTTATCGATTCTGATTTGCTGAAGTTATGTAATATACCTCGATGAGCTTACGTCAGACGTACAGCGCGCGCTCGTTGACGTGCACGGCACGCGGCTATGTTGAACTAACTGGGAGTAGCCAAATCTATACGTGTCGTGCAGTTTACATTAATCCTCCGATCAAGATGACTGTCACTGGTAAGATTCATTAAGCTGCGTTCGCGTTTTTGCGAACGCGTTATCTTGATATACATATAGATAACAGCAAGTCTATAATAAAGCCTAGAAGTCAGCTATATCCCGATTGTCCTTTCTGTGCTTATTAGTTTAAATAATAAACTCAGTGGCATGCGAGCCTTGTTCTAAACCTGACAGATTTGTTAACGTTTCGAGCCGCTCGTAGATTCAGATGAATGAAGCTGCAGGTTCTCATACGAGGCTTTTGTTTCAATATGGCACAGTAACAGAGAAATGGGAGAATTCTGATTGACACTCGAACTAGCCAATCAGGTTTTTGGGTTTGGTTCGTTGACGTGCACCTCAGCCAATGGCATCCAAGATTGGGTCACTTGTCACCTTATGTTTTTGTGTATGTGTGTTTCTCGAGTTTTTCACGTCTGCATCCAAACTGTACCTTAAAACTGTACATTATGAGACGTGACTTATTCAGTTTAACATGGAAGCGAAAGTTTATATATATATTATATATATATATTTGTTAACAAACGTTTGCAGATTTTTGCTTTACTTTGGTAAATTATTTATCACGAAAGCCACTGCAAAAGAGCTCTTAAATGTTTAAAAATCTATTGATCCTAGTTTCGTTGATATAAATATATAACAAACAAGCCGCTTTGTCAACATTATAGCAGTACCTAAGGAAATATTACTTTTAAAAATGGTCTTGTATAGACAATGGGAGTCAAAAGGTTGAGAACCCCTGGGTTAGGCTGCATAATAAAAACACATTATATCCTGGAAAATAAGGATACCAAGGCCAATATTTTAGAACTTCTTTGTTCGATTTAGAGTGAACTGGGTAAATAAAATGCAAAGGTATGTTATCTTTTTAGATGCATAGTGTTACATTTTATTGCAGATTACATATAACAGGTTTGCACATATATTTGATAATTGGTGTATTACAAATATTATTGTCAATGATATAGGAACATTGAAGCACTTACATGATACTCAATTTAATTATCATTAACATTTCTAAATTGTTTTTCTTTTGTTCCTAGTCCAACTATGATCTGAGAGGAGATGATAGCAGAGCCAAATTTATTGTCCAGATCGGTGCAAAAGTGAGACACCTGCAAACTACCTCTGCATTTTCATTATAAAACAGACTCAGTACAGTTTTAGATTTAATGCAGCCTTATTTAAATATCCCAATTTAATTACATTTTATTATTCAAGATGTTCTATGTGTACAGATAAACAACTGCCTGTGCATCCTGTTTTCAGAGAGAACTCAGTAGTTGACGTCTCTTCCTGTGCATCGGTGCATCACGTCACAAGTGAGAGAAATGAAAACAGACAGAAGACTGTGGTAAGATCTGCTAAAACCACAATGTTTTTTTTAAACCCTAACAATACGTTACATAGGGTGACCATACGTGCCATTTTCCCAGGACGCGTCCTGGCCAGGATTTCTATATTGCCTAAAATATCCAGGTTTATCTAGACTCCCCCCCGATCGGTGTATGACATCAAAATACCATACAGATGGTTCCTTACGCTTTCAAAATGCTCTCGAGGTATTTTTATGTCATACACCGATCAGTCTGCACACGCAAACAAAGCCAAAAACCTAGATATTTTAGGCAATATAGAAATCCTGGCCAGGGACGCGTCCTGGGAAAATGGCACGTAAGGTCACCCGCCTTTCCCCCCCCTTCTCCTCCGAAACTTCCTCCATGGTCACAATAAGGTTACATCTAGATAGACTTTCCTATAGTAGACCCCAGACTTCGTTTTATGAGATTTGCTGTAAGAACATTTCTAATTTAGAAGTATATTTTGTCATGTGCAGAGAGGAAAGAGGAAAGCCAGGGAATGCTCTGAGAATGCCAAACGAAAGCATTCAAAGAGCAGTAATGGCAGCCTGGGCAGAGCAGAGAACGAACAGCTCAAAAATGGAGATGTGGAAGCCGTCACGTTGTTTGAAGTGGTCAGCATGGGCAGGAGTGCCATGCAGGTACGTCCAGCATGATCAGCCTTTCTTTTTAGGTCATATAGATTTAAACAAATCTTTATTATGGATGTTTGGTTTGTTTTGTGAAAGGCTGTGGTGGATGACTGGATTGACGCATATACTGGCGACAGAGACACAGCACTGCTCGATCTCATCAGCTTCTTTATCCAGTGTTCAGGATGCAAAGGCAAGTTTTGAAATGTCTGTGCTCTCTTTCATAATAGAATGTCATTTCACAACAGTACTGACTAATATAAGTAGTTAATTTTCAGTGTTTTTTTGTTTTGTGGCTTGTGTCTAACATATATTGTCATTCAGGATGTGAATGCTGTTTGTGCTTTTGTAGGGATGGTTACAGCAGAGATGTTTCAGAGCAAGAAGGGTACTGATGTCATGAGTAAAATGGTGGAGGATCTGGATGAGGTTAGACATCCAGCGTGCTGATCATTGACTGCTTTCCCGTGTTCCTTGCTCTTACTGATTTGTGTGTGTGTTTTTTTTTAAATCACAGGATACAGGTTTACAATACAAGAAGTTCCTTGCATTTCCATGGATTTTAACTGTCACATGGCCTCTGGACATGGTATGGTTCAAGGCACTACACATAATTTTGCTGATTAGTATGATCATGTTGGCCTTGGTTGCCTCATTTGACAATGGTTGAAACCTAAATAAAAATAAGAATATAGTATTTTAAGAAATATATATTAATTACCAATTTAAACTGATTTTTAGTATGTATTTTAAAATGTCATTTTTTCCCTGTGATGCAGTGGCAAATGTCAGTTCCGAAAGTCATTCTATATGCGATTGGACACATAGAAGACATTTGTTATTATGATCAATGTTGAAAACCATTAATGTGCTTAATATAGTTTTGTCGTAAAACCATGATAGATTTCTGGATTCTTGACTGAATAGAAATTCAAAATGGAACAGGCCTTTATTTGAATAGAAATCTTTTTTTTAACATTCCAAATGTCTTTACTGTCACTTTTGAACAATTTAATGCTTCCTTGCGCTAAACTCAAAAGTATTTAATTTGACACAAAAATACTGACCAGCCTTGAAATGGGATGTATGTGTATGAACATAAACTATTGTTTTCCATACGTGCACTCCACCCCCACCCAGAGAGCTCCACAAGTGTGTACTTAGGACAGTGGCGAGTATCCCCTCATCATGTCCGGCCTGTACTGGAAGAGGTTTCGTTCACACTTCTGTGAGTTCGTATCGGTGCTAGTGGCGCAGTGTCAGAACTGTGTAATCTTTGACGGCTACCTCTTGAACACACTCATTTCACTGCTGACAGAGCTCTCCGATTCCAGAGTTCGTGCTTTCAGGCATACCTGTACGCTAGCAGGTAAGTTCCCCCTGAACCTTAAATCCTCTTGACCTGAACCAAACACACACTTCCCGAAAGCTGATGTTTTGTTGTGTGTGTGTCTCTGCAGCAGTGAAGCTGCTCAGCGCTTTGGTGAATGTGGCTCTCAACCTCAGTGTCAGTGTTGATAACAGTCAGCGGCTGTACGAGGTCGAGCTGGCCAAGACCAAGTTCCCGAACGAATGTGCACACCATTGCAAAATTTCATTAATGTCGCTTGCACTACACGTCCTCGTTGATCTTATAGATTCCGTAGTTCTCCTCCCCTGCTGATTCCAACGCCGACTCTCTTGGTATCTAGTTATTTCTATCAGTCTTCGATTCATTTGTTAGCCCATGAACAACATTACTGTCAATGACCGCATGGTGACCTGACCGATCCTTGTTTACTCCTCGTATTACCCTTCCCGCATGTGTTGATTTCGTTTGAAGCACACAAGTGGAGTTCAAATCATATGTTTTCACACTTTCTGGACTGTTAGTACAGGGTTCCGCGTGGACTGCATTATAAAACTGACAATCGCCAAGTCCTAAGTGTGAGTAAAAATTGGCTTTGGCAAGTAAACATAACTACAGAAATATAATACATGGTCTAAATCACTTTGTAAATACGATACTCTTAACACTCACTGGTGTAAGTGACATGCACATTTCAAACAGACATACTATTAGCGGCATCCAATCGCCACATAGAGGCTAGGTAGTGGGCTCGTGACTCGTTCGCATTTGGTTATCTCATCAAAGGAAGAATGACGATCTTAACTTGCCTTTTAATTTTATTAAAGCACATGAAACATTAGACCAATGCAATACGGTCAACAGAAAGTTGGCTCCCACTCCTCGCCCCTTCCAACCCCTCAAACAATCCGACAAAGGAAATAATAAAGAAAAACGGAAGTGATCACCTGTGCCCACGTGACCATGAATAACCAATAAGAAATATCAGACAATTAATGCTCTTACATTCCGGCCCCATGATTATTACAAAAAAAAAGAGAGATAATAATCATCATCAATAAACAACAACAATAAATACATACATAAATTGTACAACATACAAAATAATTTACAAACATACAAATATACTTATATATGTGTGTGTATGCATTTGTCCATGTAAAAAAAAGAGTCTGTATATCTTCTAGTCCAAATCTTAAATCATGTCAGTCAAAAAGGGTCCAAGAAAAGTAAGTCAGTCATCATATCCATGTCATTACGTCCGTAAGTCATTGAGCGCTCAAAAAAAAGAAAACAAAACAAAACAATCTATTATAAATCCTCTTCAGCTTCAAGTAGTAAACAAATCTTGGTGACCGGTCTGTCCAAGTAGTTGTACTTTGTTTTAATCCTTACTTGGCGAATCAATCCCCTTTTATCTGGTATAGTTTCAATGACTTTACCCATTATCCAAGAGTTCCGAGGGGCAGTATCATTAACAACAAGTACAACATCTCCAATTTGAAAGTTCCTTTTCTTTACAAGCCATTTCTGCCGTTCCTGTAACTGAGGTAGATATTCTTTTATCCATCTCCTCCAAAACAGGTCGGCCATGTACTGTACTTGTCGCCATCTACGACACACATATATGTCCTCCTTCTGAAATAAACCAGGGGGTAAAGATGGTTGAGTTTTCAGAAGTAGCAGATGGTTGGGTGTTAGAGCCTCTAGATCGTTGGGATCCATGGATGATCTGGTTATAGGACGACCATTGATAATTGACTCCACTTCGCACAAAAGCATATGAAGACCCTCTTCATCTATACTCTTCCCTCTCAAGATTGAATCCATAATCTTCCTCACTGATCGAATCATCCTCTCCCAAACACCTCCGTGATGAGATGCTGTAGGAGGATTAAAAATCCATCTGATACCCTTCTGGATTAGAACATCACTGATCTTATCATGGTTCCAGTTTTTTATGGCTTCTCTCAATTCTCGTTCAGCTCCAACAAAGTAGGTTCCATTATTTGAACGTAACTCTGATACTTGACCACGTCGTGCCATGAACCGTCGCAAAGCATGGATGAAAGAATCTGTATCTAATGATGCAACCACTTCGATATGTATGGCTCTTATTGACAAACAGGTAAAAATGACTCCATATCGCTTCACAGTACTTCGTCCACGTTTCATCTCAAATGGGCCGAAACAATCAACTCCAACTCGAGTAAATGGCGGTTCGTCTGGTAATACTCTACTTGAAGGTAAATTCGCCATCTGCTGGCAACCTGCTGTTCCTTGAAGTCGTCTGCAAATGACACATCTGGACAAAATTCTCCGTATGGCTGAACTTGCTCCTGGTATCCAGTATCTTTGACGTAGTCTAGCCAACATGTAATTTCGTCCACTGTGTCCGACTTCTTCATGAATAAGCCTGATAAGTAGCTCAGAAATATGCAGATCCTTTGACAGTATTATTGGATGCTTTGATTCTTCAGGCATGACTGCATTATCCAAACGTCCATACATTCTTATTACACCTGCCTCAAGTATTGGATTGAGACAATACAGAGGACTGCTCTGCTTGACTTCTTCACCTCTCTGTAAATATATCAATTCCTCTGGGAACTTCATCCTTTGGGAAAAGCGCACAATCTCCATTTCACTTTCGTCCAGCTCATCCACTGAAAGATAGCCTTTACCCATACTGGATTGTAGTTTACACATGTTTTCGTCAATGATAACCTTCAGTGGTTGATTAGATTCAGTACAATCGAGAATTCTCTTCAATTGTTTTCTCCTTTTACTTAGATCTAGAAGAATTCTCTTCAGCCTTAGGATCCAGGCCACAGCCTTCCTCAGACGTGTCCATGATGAATAATGATTGATAAGCCGTGCTACAGCATCATCTCTCTCCTCAGTTTGAACCAGTAGTGTGTTAACCACAACTTCTTGCTTGATTTCTGGGTCTTGTACCAAACTCTTTTCCAAATCAATTGGGTTATTTGGCCACTCTTCCTGTGATCTAATAAGGAAGGGAGGGCCAAACTTCCACATCTGCTCCTTAAGTAAAAGATCTACCTTTAGCCCCCTTGAGGCAAAGTCAGCAGGATTGTTGGCAGAATCTATATATCTCCACTGAGTTGCACTGGATGCTCTCAATATCTCAAACACTCTGTTAGCAACAAAACACTTAAATCTGGAGGACTCATTTTGGATATATTTTAACACAGCAGTGCTATCCGACCAAAACACTGAATCTTGTAGCTTCATCCTTAGATCCCTTTTCCATAGCCTGTCCATTCGGCTGGCGAGAGTGGCGGCTGTAAGTTCCATGCGGGGAATGGTGGTAGATTTCACTGGTGCTACTCGAGCCTTACCCATCAAGAAAGCAGAATGTACAATGCTCTGACTATTACGTAGAAGCAAATAGGACACAACACCATAGCCTTCTTCACTGGCATCAGAGAAATGATGTAACTGAGCCGACGAGACTTCTCCAAACTCTTCGGGTTTCAAACATCTTTTTGTCTCAAATTTCTCTAAGCCATGAAGATCTTCGAGCCAACTTGTCCATCTCTGTACATATTTGATGGGTATAGCACTGTCCCATCCAATCCCTTCTCTGCAGAGATCTTGAAGAATATTTTTTGCAGAAAGAACTACTGGAGCCAAGAATCCAAGGGGATCATATATAGCACTAATCACCGAAAGTATCCCTCTTCTTGAGAAAGGTATCTCCTTGATTACTACCTTGAATTTGAAGGTGTCAGATTCGGCACACCACTGTACACCCAGTACTCTTTCCATCGGAAGCATGTCATGATTCAAGTCAAGATCTTTTATTTCTTTCACCCAGTCTTTTTCCGGTATAGCACTCAACACCATACGACTGTTGCTCATCCATTTGGTCAAGCAGAACCCACCTTTAGCACACATTGCTTTCAGATCTTTATATAGTTGAATAGCATCAGATTCTATGGGCACAGAAGTGAGACAATCATCCACATAAAAGTGATTCTGGACAACTTCTACTGTCCTACGATTAAACAAATCTCCATGATCCTCTGCACATTTCCTGAGTGCATAATTAGAACAACTTGAGGAAGAAGAAGCTCCGAACAGATGTACAACCATTCTGAATTCCTCCAAATCTTTACTCAAGTCACCTTTTGACCACCACAGAAACCTTAAAAGGTCAGAATATTCTGCAGGAACCTTTACCTGATAGAACATAGACTCGATGTCAGCCATTAAAGCGACAGACTCCATTCTGAATCCGCTAAGAACACCTATTAAAGTTCTTGTTAGATCTGGTCCCTGAAGGAGTTGTCCATTCAGTGATGCTCCCTGAAATGAAGCACTGCAGTCGAATACAACTCTGATCTTTTTCTTTTTTGAATGGTAAACCCCATGATGAGGTATATACCACACACGACCATCATGCCGCTCAAATTCTTCAACAGGTACCTTTTCTGCATATCCTTTGGAAATCACGTCTTCCATGAAAGCAGTATAATCTGCTTGAAATGTTAAATCCTTTCGGAATTTCCTTTGCAGGTTTAAAGCTCTCTGTTCTGCAACTATTCTATTATTTGGAAGGACCACATCCTTATTCTTGAGCGGCAAACCAATGCAGTAATGACCAGCTTTCAATTTTACAGACTGAGACACCATATTCATGAACTGAATATCTTCTTTAGACATTGCTACCAGTTCATCCTGAGCAATTTCAGGGAAATCAGTCTTAAACTGTTGTTTCCAAAGCTCCTCCAATTTGGAGACAGAGATCCTGTTTACAGTCACCTGAGCCTGGTCATTACAGAAAGTTCCATACTTTTCCATTCCTTTAAGAGGTCCATTCACTGTCCATCCAAGTATGGTACTTACCGCATAAGGTCCATTATTTTGGCTGCGAACAACCTGCCATGGCTCCAGTGCCTCAGGTACATTTGCTCCAATCAAGAGTTCAACTCCTGATTCGATTGAGGGCAAAGATATATGATTTAAATAAGGCCATTGAACAAGATCGCTCTGCTTGGGAATATTAGCGTTAGATACTGGCATTCTTTTCTGTGTATACACTTCAGGAAGTGAACAATAATGTGTCTGATCCAATCCAGCAACTTCAAGATCCTTAAGAACATAACTGGAAACCAATTTATCTTGATTCATGGTTTTAAGCAGAATATTCAATTTTTTACCGGAAAGATTAAGCTTATTCATGAGACTTTCCATACAGAAAGTTGCTGAGACTGCACGGATCTACAAAGGCCATAAGTTTTCACAATTTGTTTCCATTCGTTAGATTAAACCATTAACTGGGCGAATGGCTAAGGCACCAGCATCTTCTCGCGGCCCGCAGTAAGAGACGCCTTGACTGAACCGAGGATCAGAGCACTCCCACTGCTTGCTGTGGCTCCCCCAGGTCCTCTCTTGCCGGAAACTGAAATATGGCGTGTGTTTAAAAGCCATACACACTCTTTTTTTGCCCCCCCCCCCCCCCCCCCCCCCCCCCCCCATGATAATTAGCTTTTACAACATCTCTACTAATATGGCTGTGCATAAACGCCAAAACTAGCATTTCCCTTTTTCTTCAGAAAATCCATACGTTCCTTATGGGGTTTTTTGGGTTAAGCATAATACAGGAATTCCAGAAAATTGTCACCGGCCACAAACAGAAGACAGGAATAAACCTTTATAGTTTCCAAATGCTTCCATTCCAGGTTACAGTGACATAGTGGCAAACTCCCCCCCCCCCCCCCCCCCCCCCACTTCCCTTAGTGCTTTCAGAACGTATCACAGCTATTAAGACCCCCCCCTCCCAGAGGAGTCAACAATGTTCCAAACACAGGATCAGTAGCAAACTCTTTTACTGCCATTCTCTGCAGAAAGCCACGATGCGCAACTTTAAATGGTTGGCGTGGTCGATACGGTTCCTTCAAATCACACGCTCCCTGCTTCTTCCGTTATCTCGGAGTTTAAAGGGCAATTTGGAAAGAATAATTTGCATATTAGTAACCAGGTTTAACTCTTTCATATAACGAACACCCTCCATGGCATTACAGCAAGCTCTAAGAAAAAGATGATAATCTTGTAAAGCCTTTGCATCTTCAGGTTTTATGGACTTCCAAGAGAGCACTTTGTCCATGTATGCTGAAGATATTTTGACTTCCTTTCCAAAGTGTCCCTTAAGTAAGGCCTTGGCTTTCAAGTAACCCTGTTTGGAAACCATATGTTGACAACTTCTGACGAGTTCTCTTGGTTGACCTCGGGTATACTGCTCAAGAAAATAGAAACAGTCACCATAATTGTCTGCCCTTTTTTCCACAACCTCCTCAAATGATCGTATGAAGCATTGATATTGCAAAGGATCTCCATCAAAGGATACAATATCTCTGTGAGGAAGTAATGAAATATTGCGTTGTTGTACCAACATGGCAGTGATTTCATTTTGTTTTTCCATAAGACGCAATATATTTCCTTGTTCTCCATCAGTTAAGGATTGTCTTGAAACAGGTGCATCGCTACTATGGTTACAGGGTAGCTGCCCATTCATTGATGCAGTTGACTGTAATGGTGTTATAGACCTTGATTGTAGCACAGGGTGAAGCTGAGAATTACATTCCTTATTTCTTGCAACTCTTGTCGAATTGTTAACAGGCAGAGACTGTGACTCAACATGTGTGTCAACTTGAACTGATGCAACTGCTATCGAGTTGGAGATCATTTCATAATTTTCCTTTCTTGATTTTCTTACTTCCAAATGTATACTTTGTTCTGATACAGCAGACCTGTACACATTAACTTTAGCCATAGACACACTATTTTAGTTTGAAGATACATTTTTTTCCTTCTTTTTTCTTAAGCGCCCCTCTTCCTCTTCCACAGCATGCTTCTGTTGCAGCATTTGCTGACTGGCTAATAAACCCGCCACTTCAGCTTCAGCTTGAAGACGAGCAGATGATGTAGATGATCTACTAGATCGTGAACCAGAAGAAGAGCTCCTTTTACTTGATTTTTTACTGTATACATTTGAGATACTATCAGTTGGGTTGATGTCATCCACTACGTCATCACAAGACAACGCATTACATTCCTTACTTTGATTCAGAATCCTTTGTGGATTTACACAGTCCGAGGATGTGACAGCAGGCAATTGGTCATTTAAAGATGAATTTTCAACAGTCATGATCTTTGACTGTGTTGCATCTACAGCATACTGAGGTGACACAAAACATTCATTACTCTGTTCAGACACTGCTGCTATGGCTGAAGCAGATAGAGTTGGCTTGCAGAATGCAAGATCATACAGCCATTTCTCCACATCTTCAATGAAACCCTTGTTAAACCGTAAAACTGAGCCATACCATTCATTTTGCTTTGTTTGTTCCTCAGCGGGAAGTAAAGGAATCACACTCTCATGCAACAAAGTGACATCATCCATCAAAAGCGTCAGCGTTTCCAGTAAAGAATAAACCTTTGATGAATTTTCATCATTTTGCATAAGCTCTTTCATTGAAGAAATCACATTTTTAATCTTATTCACTTTGGATTTACGGTCCCTTTGTAGCGATTCAATCTTTAACTCCCAAGCCTTTGCTGTGAGCTTACACTTCCTTTTGCTCTCTACCGCATCAGCCTCATCTTCATCCATTTTCTTTCATCAAACTTCAGCGGCACATACAATTTACAGCAATCCATTTAAATCACACGCAATAAACTGCGCAAATCCCAGCGCTGCATATAACACACTCCAAACTCCGCGTGTCCAATAGACCTCAACTGATCCAAAAATAAGCAGCTCCGCGCTACACAGCCAGCACAACCAACATAGCGTCTCCAATAGACAAGCCAGCAAGCAGATAAATAGTAATCTGATTCACATACCGGTCCAAATGCTGTGCGTTTTGTGTCCGTTGCCTCATACAATACACCACCGGGTTCCAATGCAGCGCATGAATTGAATATCTTTGAAAAAAGCACCGTTTTCTGTTGACTAATATTAGCGGCATCCAATCACCACATAGAGGCTAGGTAGTGGGCTCGTGACTCATTCGCACTTGGTCATTATCTAATCAAAGGAAGACTGACGATCTTAACTTGCTTTTGAATTTTATTAAAGCATATGAAACATTAGACCAATGTAAACGATCAACAGCGGAAAGTTGCTCCCACTCCTCGACCCTTTCCAAACCCCCTCATAGACAATCGACAAAGGAATAAATTAAAGAAAAAGAAAACAACGGATATCAAAGGGTATCACCTAGTGCATACGGGACAGAATAACACCAATACATACTCAGCACTTAATGCTCTTACACATACAAATGTATACCAAAGCAAATAGTTCTGAGCTAATGTTTAGCAGACCATTAGTCCAGTCTTCACTGTCAAATCATCTTCTAGAATGCGGATTCTGGGCTTCAAAAAAACTATTTCACAATATTATTATCATTATTGAAAACAGTTTTGTTGCTTAAACTTTTTTTATGGAAACCATGATACTTTTTAATTTTTAGGATTTTTTGATGAATAGAAAGTAAGTTCAAAAGAACATAATTCATTTGAAATAGAAAACTTTATAAATGGCTTACTCTCACTTGATCAATTTAAATTAACCTTGCTGAAAAAAAAAGTATTACTGACCCCAAAACTTTGAATGGTAGTGTACAGTACAGGAAACATTAGTGTCGTGATAAGAATACAGAAAACAAGGCAAGGATCATGTGAATAATCAAACTGAATGAATTACTTTCATTCCTCAGTTACAGGAAAGGAAATTTGAAATTGAGAACATGATGGATGCCATTTTCAAAGGAGTCTTCCTGAAGAGATACAGGTGATCTTTATTTCAACCACACTTATAGTCCTCACTTCCTTGAGGAAGAAAAAACAACTATGTACCATCATCACTGTGTGGTGACTTCCAGAGACGTGATTCCTGAAATCAGGGCCATCTGTATGGAGGAACTGACGATGTGGATGAAGCTGTATAGTTCAGTGTTTCTGAACGACAGCTATCTGAAGTACGTGGGATGGATGATGCATGACAAGGTAGGTGCGCCAGTAGCCTAATGTTTAAAGAACAATTTATTTTTAAATGTTTAGCTGTTTACCCATGTCAGTTGTTGATGAGTTGAGTTGATGTTTGACTGTGTGTTTTATTTTTTGAATATAGTAGAGTTGATATTTGACTGCATGTTTTATTTTTTTAATACTCTACAGCAACCTGATGTGCGTCTGAAATGTGTGCTGGGACTACAGGCACTTTATCAGGATCAAAGTAGTTCCAAAATGGACCTTTTCACGATACGGTTTAAGGTAACAACTGCTTCCACATTCTCACCCTATAGTTGTGTCCAAAATGACGCACTATACACTATGTTAGGAAAGCTGTGACTGTTGAGTGCGCAAAGTTTTCAGAATTACACACTTCATTTTTTCGGTCAGTTAAGTGCATTATCCATGTATTTGAAGTGCACTTTTGTCTTCATTGTGAACACACTATTCACACTATTTATACCTCAAAACGGATGCATGAACTGGGATACACCTCATGTCCCTAACCAGGCACAACACAAGTTTCTGGAAAATTTGTCTGTGAACTCTACACAAAAATGCTGTAAACCATGCCACAGTCACATCAAATTAGAACATATTTGATGTATGATATACAGTTGTGTGCAACACAGCTGAATGGCTCAAAGATACTTCAATGTGGATGAAGCTACTTAACATGTTGCTACAGAAACCAAGCAACTTACAAAAGTTCCACTTGTTGCCATCACAGGTGTTTAGAATAAAATCTCATATTTTCATGACTTTATCGCGACTACTGTCTATCACATACCCGGACACCGTTTTAAGCTCAAACTGTACCTGAGAGTAACTGCTGTAGCAAAATAAACCTCTTTGTGGAGAGTTGTTTACTGGCTGTAAGTTTATCTTGCTGTTTTGCCCAAACTTCTCAAATGGACGCAGTCCGTAAGCTTCTTTGGCAGTTTTTAAGTTAAGGTCCAGTAAAGCTGCAGTGGGACAGCAGGAGTGCATGATTGCTGATTGACAGGCTGGAAAGCCCCTCAGGTTTTGCCTTGGGCTCACTGGCCTGATAACTTCCCACAGGACCCCACCCTCACTAACAGCAGCAAGCACATTAGCACAACCGTGATTTAAAGAGCTGCTTAAGTGCATCGTGGGTCTTTAACTCAAGTCCTGTTGTAGGTTTTCGGGATAAGATTTCTCTCATAGCAGGTAGTTAAAGTGTTTTCATTAGCGATTGAATGCTGTTTCTGTTGAAGGAGAGGATGATCTCCATGACTCTGGATAAAGACCATGAAGTGGCCATACAGGCCATGAGATTGCTCATGGTCATCTCTCAGTAAGTATCTCCCCTTGCTCCTCATGCTGACTATTTCTCATAGAGTTTGATCACCCATGCTTTGACTTCGCCTCTGTGAAGCAAATTCTGGACCGTTCCTCGTGTAATTGCTGGAATTGTCTCTTTTGTGTCAGATCCTGTGAGGATGTTCTGAGTCCTGATGAGCACAAAAACTTCTTCCAATTTGTGTACTGCTCCCACAGACCTCTTGCTACCACTGCGGGTGAATTCCTCTACAATAGGTCTGTGTTCATTGTCATTCTACAAAACCCATCCCATTTGTGTCCAACATGTATGTATATGTAAATGATAGCTGTAAGTAATACTTACTTTAATTGATTTGCTAACATGGTGTAATTTCTCTGCTCTTAGGCTGCTCAGTAACCCTGAATTATCAAGGCCCAGAGACGGAGCCTCCGAACAGGAGAGAGACAGAGAGTTAGTCTTAGCCAGAGTCTGTGAGCCGGAAAAAGGATCCACCTTTTCACCTTGAATTTGTCATTTGTATAATAAATAGCAATTATTCTTCAATAATCCTCTGATCTCAGAGCCGCACTCAGAGTGAAATGCGTCACTAGGCATCAGTAAACATGAGTCTGTTTTTTGGATATTTATGAATGTGCCTTGATGTGTTTGTAACTGAATGAACTGTCATTAGTCTGTAAATACTGTACAATATAAAGAGCTGGTGAAAATATATTTAAGAATGCCTTTATTCTCTTGCCGATATGCACGCTTATGTTTACGCCTGAGGTTCTTCGGCATGTTTTTGCTCGCTGGTGTTTATCGTTTGCATGAGTTTCTGTTTGTTTTTGTTCATATTTCCACTCACAGGCCTTTAGTACCGCTGACGTGACTTTATTTATGAATATAGATTTATGGACATGTTTGAATTGATTTCTACTGTATAAATTCATGCATTGCAGATATTTGCTCAGGCCGTTTCATTAAAATTCTTCAAATGCAAGTTTCATTTGTGTGTTTTTCTGTTTACGCTTTGCTCTGACATTCAGACAGATGCGTGATTCTGACCGATTATAGACATGTTTCTGAAATAAAAAGCAGAATATTAAATAACTAAGGCTTTTGAATATGATTGCGCAGTCTATACACTGAACATATGAAGAGTCCATTTACACAAAAAAAACAACATAACGTTTTTAACAATTTTCATAAATCATATTTTTTCATTGTGCATTCCAAATAATCTGTCAAACTGCAGTCGGGTTCTTTTGATTAGGTTTTAAAAATAACTAAAAAATACAACTAACACAATAAAAACATAACATAAAAAACATGATTTTTGAAAAATTATTAGTTATCTTTTTTTGCAAATAAACTATATTTCGAAAATGCAAAATTAAAATAATGTAACATTTGAATAAAACAACATTTGATTCCACAGAAGGCTTCTTAGAACACATTTGAACAGTTCTAAACTTAATAAATAAATCAATTATAAATCAAAGTTATTTTTTATTTTTCGAAAAATGTAGCGTAAACTCATTCTGATGTTTTGCAGATATTTGTTCAGGCTGTTTTATTGTTTTTACTACACACTTCAAAAAAATGAAAGCAATTATATATTTTTAAACTGTTTCTTATATTATGAAATAAATAGAAAATTGTAAAAAAATTCATTTTTGATCGGAACATTGTGTACGTATGTGAAACTCCAAAATGGCGCTATAGAGTGATGCGGAGGAGACGAATTGTTGAAGAAAGTGGTTATTTTAGTTTTCTGCGTGAACAGAGTATTCTCCTAGCTTTATAACATCACGGTTCAACCCCTGATGTCACATGGATTATTTTAACGATGCTACGTTTCTGTGCGGTGATCGTGTTAGTATCCTTGCCGTCTATGCAGGCTCAGAGAATCAGAAAAAATATCTTCATTTGTGTTCCGAATATGAACGAAGTTCTTACGGGTTTGGAACGACACGAGGGCGAGTAATTAATGACAGAATTTTCATTTTGGGGGTGAACTATCTCTTTAAGTGCATCATCCGGGTACTTAAAGTGCACTTTTTCTTTTTGGAAAAAGCACTACTCGCACTATTTATACTACAAAATGTCAGAATAGTGCATAAGTAAGCGATTTGGGACACCGTAGGTCCATGGTCGACTGCTTGGCTAGTCATTTTTAACAGTACGAGAGAGAAGCTCGTCAGCATTCATGACCAATCAGATCGTAGTGCACACTAGTGTAAGCACTCGTAAGACACTTTCCAAGTAGATACAGATTTTAAAAAATGTAAAAGGTCATTGCAACTTATCGCACAATTCACTTATATCAAAATTATATCTCGAGTTAAAAACTTCGCAAGAAAAAAGTACGCATTGTGAGAAAAATGTGCTTTTTTTATTCTGTGGTGGAAACGGTGTCGGAACAAAGTGAGGGGAACAAAAAGATCAAAAGTCAGAATTGCGAGATACAAACTAGCATTCCTAAAAAGAAACTTCGGAGACACAAGTTCTCAGAAAGTAAGAATTTGAAAATAAATGTTGCAGTTACCTTTTTAATTCCGCGGTCAGAATCGCGAGATACAAACTAGCGGTTCGGAATATTAAGACAAATTCTTAATTGCTAGAAAAAGTAACACGTTTGAGAGAAAAAGTCGCAACTATCTTTTTGATTTATTCTGTGGTGGAAACAACAACAACAAAACCCTGCAAGATATAACCTCAGAATTGTGAGAGTATCTTAAGATTTGTGAGTTATATATACACACACACATCACAATTTTGACTTGATATGAGAAATCAGAACTGTGAGAAAAGTCAAAATTTTCTTTTTTTAAATTCTGTGCTGGAAACAAAGTCAGATTTGCGAGACGTAATCTCAGAATTATGAGATAGAGACTTGCATTTCTTGCAAAAGTCAGAATTGTGAGATAAAGTTGCAATTACTTTAAATGTTTCATTTCATGTTGGAAACAAACAAATGACAAATCATAAATAAACTCAGAACTTTAAGATATAAAGTCACATAAACGTGCATTTCTGAGAAGAACATTTGGAACTGAGACACATAATTGCAAAAGAGTTCAAATTACATTTTCGATTAAACAAACTCGAAGTTAAACCCGTGAGCGTATCTCAATTCTGTCTATCTTCTGACTTGCGAGATATAAACTCACAATTCTTAAAGTCCGAATTATGGTATATTAAGTCAAAATAGTGAGATGTACTGTAAACGTAGAACTTATTTCTCGCAATTACGAGTCAACGTCAGAATTGCATTATTAGACACAATTCTCATTATTAGAGAAATGCATTAGATACAAAGTTTTGTTCCCATAATTACACGTTTTTATCTCACAATTCGTTTTTTTTGTTTTGGTTTCCACAACAGAATAAAAAAGGCAATCTCAGAATTGTTTTCCATCTTGTTTAGCCTTTGAATTAAGATCTTTTTGACTTGTTTTAAGATATTTTTTTGTCTGGTTTTTGAAAAATCTTACATATTGTGCCTTTAAATCATTTTAATTGTCAAGTAAATGCATCTTGATTCAAGATTGTTTAGATATTTATACTAGAAAACCAGACAAAATCATTTTTTTGCAGGTAGAAAATAAAATTAACATGCTCACCAGTAAGTTTCAATTGTTAGGCGGTTAAACTTTTTAAATCAAGTGAATCGTTAATTTCCAAACAGGTACGCCCACATAAATGAACATGATGTAAAACCAAACAAGGAAACAGTAATAACAAAGAATAAATACTGTGGCAAATGTACTGCTGCTGCTTTAGCACATGAGAGTGTTACCAGAAAGATACAAATACAGTATATGTAGCATGAACTTTGGGGAGTTAATGAGATTAATTATGAAAACGGTCAATGCAAAAAAATTATAATGAGCCTAAATGTCTTCATGCAATATGTATTTTCTTGTGAATTACAAAAGAGTTTCTCCTGGGATTGTGAGGAAATCAGCTCATGATGTCTGTGCTCTTGTTGACTCGAGCAAATTAATTTGTGGATTGATTGTTTTAATGAGTAATGCGAACATTAAGCTGCTGTGCAGGAGATTTCTTCCAGCAAGAGTGTGTTTGTCCATTCACTCACTGCCAATATCATATTTAAATAATCACAGATTTATTGCTATTATATTAATTCACGCTAAAAAAAACAATACATTAACCTTACAGAATGAGTCTCACACACACACAGTTCATGACTCCCAGAGTTTGTGCCGATGATGTAGGTGAAAAGTTGTGTGGGCGGGTCTAGGCACAGGCTGTGGGCGGGGCAAAAGGATGCGGTCGCCAGGCAACAGCGGAGTCTCTCTGAGCATCTTGTTCCGGTACTGTTAGACATGCAGCAGATCGGGCCTCTAGTGGCTGAGACTGGAATTACACACACACAAACACACACACACACACACACACACACCCAAACTAACACACACACACACAAACACACACACACACACAACAACACACACAAACACACACACACAAACACACAGACACAAACACACACACAAACACACACAAAAACACACAAACAGAGGACCAGAGACCACACCCCCACACACCCCCACAAAAACACACACACACACACACACTCACACATCCACACACACACACACACAAACACACCCACACACACACCACACACACACACACAAACAGAGACACACACACACACCCACACAAAAACACTCACAAACAAACACAGCCCACACACACACACAGCAGAGGACAGACACCACCACCGACAGAGGACAGACAGACACATCACACATTATACAAAACACCACACCCACACACACACACACACCACACACAGGAGAGACAGCAGACCACACACACACAGCCCACACAACACCCAACCACAGACACACTCCAAACAAACACCCAAAAACACACACACACACCACACACCAGAACGAGGATGAGACCACGAGACACCACACCACAAACACAGAGGAAAGAGACACACACACCACTCGACAGAGAGACACACACACATCCTCACACACACACAGCCGAGAGACACACACACCACACACACACACACTCACACACACAAAAAAACACACACACAAAAACACACACACAAACAAACGGACATGATGGAGAGACACACAACACACACCCCACAACCACGAGACAGAGACCACCACGGGACAGAGACACCCACACACACACACACAAACACAGACAAACACACACACACACACACTCACAAAGACACACACACACAGACACACACACAAAAACACACACACACAGACACACACAAACAGAGAGAGAAACGAGGGACACCACACACACACACACACACACCACACACACAGGACCAGAGAGGGCGACACACCACACTCAGACAGGAGAGGGACACACACACCTCAAACCAACCAAGGACCAGAGGAGAGAAACACAACAAACAACAGCACACAGGAGACACTCAACACCAGACACCAATCAACACACCAGAGACACAGGGGGAGACACCAAAACAGAGAAAAGAGACAACTTCACACACACACACACACCACACAGAGAACGCAGACAACACACCAGAGACAGAGACACACACTAAACAGAGACGAGGACCCCCACACACACCCACACACACCACACACACACACAACACACACAACACACACAACACACACAACACACACAACACACACAACACACACAACACACACACACAAACACACACACACCACACACACACCACACACACACACACACACACACATCACAAAACACAACACACACACACAATCACCAAAACACACAAACACAGACACTCACAAAACACACACACAACAGGAACACACACACGACAGAGACACGAAACAACACAAGACAGAGACAGTCCACCCCAAACTCACACACACACACACACCCCACACCACCCACACACAGAGAGAGAGACAGAGCAAACACAAACACACACACACACACACAAAGAGGAACACACCCACACAGAAACTCACACACACAAAATCACAACACACACACACACAACACCACACACACAGAGAGAGACAGCAGACAAAAAAACACACACCCAACACAAAGAGACGAGAAACACCACCCACATACACACAACACACACACAGACAGTAGAGAAACCCACGCAGACAGAGCGACACACACACTCACACACACCAGAGAGAGACAAACCACACACCACCACACACACACACACACTCACCACCACACAGAAGACACTAACAAACAGAACACTCCACACACACACAACCAGAGGCGAGGACCACAACCACACAACACACGAGACAGAGGACACCACACCAGAGGACAGGACCAC
>JADLZN010009372.1:519908-522408 GCA_018155175.1 Sinocyclocheilus anophthalmus | reverse complement strand
AGGGACTGAAATATATGCATGTAAATGTGTTTATTTATTAGGGGTGCAACGGTTCTCGGTAAAATATCGAACCGTACGGTTCTCCACACACGGTTCAGCAAGCACTACCGCGGTTCAACTTAAATCTGACAATACATCTGTAATATGGTTTGTTAGAGTTCAGCTAATGCATGTTTCTGTTGATGGATACAAATTCTGGCTTCACAATACATTACAACAAGAGCGTGAGACGAGAAAAAAAAAAAACCAATAGTGGAACAAACAGTCCCTCCTTTAATCAATGCGAGGGCTGTATGCTGGAAATAAACTGTCGTTTATGCTGTCATCACGTGTTGATAGCGCAGGTGAGACCTGAACAGCACATGTTGATATCTGTGTTTAAACTAAACTAATTTAAGCCTGGCCAGTTTAAATATTAAAGAGCCAGAAGACGTGAACTCGCGCGCGCCGTTGGAAGATCTGTGTGGTCGCTCATCCGAAGCTCGTGAACCCGCGTCTCAGAACATGTGCAGATATTAAGCTCTCTGTGAAGTATTGTGTTTGAATGGACAAAATCACACAAAAATGGTCAAAATGCCCGTCTTGGCGAGTATCCTAACGACGGTTTCTGATGTACCGTATCAGTGCACTGGATCAGTGCATTCTCTTAAAGTGACAGCAATTTCTTAATATTAATCAAACAGCAACAACATGGAAATGACTCACTGCTCTTGTTTGAATAACTTTTGTAACTTTAATAAGGTTTAATCTTTAATTTATACAGTCAAATAGGCAATGTTATTTTACATTTGATTACTAATTTCTGTACCTAAAAAAACTAATGCCTAAAAAAAATGTTTTTTCATTTGTATTTGTATTTTATTGTGCTGTGCTATTGATAGGTAGATTATGGGCTTTCTTTTTTCTGTATGGGACCAATATAGTTTTTCCAAAATTGCAATACAGAACCGTACCGAAAAACGAACATGTGGTAGTTGCACCATGAAACCCCTAGTATTTTTATAAAAAAATTATACCACAGTAGTGCTGGGCGGTATGACCAAAAATTGTTATAATGTTATTTTTCTAAATTATACCGGTTTCATGGTACATGATGGTATTTTTTTTTCATGCATGAGCGAGTGTTAACCATATCTTCTACTGATTGAGAGAGGAAATACTACAACATATCGACTTAGAATGCCCTATTTTACTGTCATGATGAGTGAATATTGTCAAAAAAAAATACCACACTAAAGTGTAACACCGACGATTTATAATGATTAAACCAGGAGTCTCTCATTGATAATGCGCATAGTCTGAAAAACTCCGCATCAAGTCAAGTCCGCTTATTGGCAATTCTTCCAAATATACAGACATTACACACAGAGAATGAAAATTGCGTTATATCAGACCTGGCTGCATACAGATAACAATAACAGTAGACACATAAATACAGCTAGATTTACAGTTAATATAACAAATACAACCTATACAAACTAAGGTTAAAATGCAAAAAAATATATATATACAGGCAACACAAGGAATGGCAGCTAGATGTGCAAAACAGAGTGGAAGGGAGGTTAACCACACAGTGGCAGATATATGATTTGTAGTGCCAAAGGCTTATTTTAGACTGATTTAAGAGTGACCAGTGTGTGTTGTGTGGCAGGTGTGATTAGGGAGGGGGGGAGTGGGAGAGAAACGTCAGAGGGGATCAGAGTTCAGTGGTCGGCGTGGGGGCAAAAGAGTGGAGGGCGCGGGAGTTCAGCTGCATGACAGCTTTGATGGATGAAGCTGTCCTTCAGTCTGTTGGTCCTGGCCTGGAGACTCCGCAGTCAACTCCTTGATGGCAGCAGACTGAAGAAGCTGTTTGTCTGGTGGGTGGGATCACCTGCAATGCAGAGAGCTTTTCGGGTGAGACGGGTGTTGTAAATGTCCTAAAGGGAGGGGAGAGAGGCACCAACGATCTTCTCAGCTGCTCTCACTATGCGTTGAAGTGTCTTGCGGCAGGACGCGTTGCAGGCGCCGTACCACACAGTGATGCAGCTGGTCAGGATGCTCTCGATGGTGCCTCTGTAGAAGGTGCACATGATGGGGGCCGGGGCTCTGGCTCTTCTTAGTTTGCGGAGGAAGTAGAGACGCTGCTGTGCTTTCTAGGCCAGTGCTGTGGTGTTGTCAGTCCAAGAGAGATCCTCTGTGATGTGCACACCAAGGAACTTGGTGCTGATCACTCTCCACAGTTGCACCGTTGATGGTCAGAGGAGCATGCTGAGTGCGCACTCTCATGAAGTCAACAACAATCTCCTTCGTCTTCTTCACATTCAGAGAGAGATTGTTGTCACTGCACCACCCGGCCAGGCGGCTCACCTCGCTCCTGTAGTTTGTCTCATCTCTGTTGCTAATGAGACCCACTACAGTCGTGTCATCCGCAAACTTGATAAGGAGGTTGGAGTTGTGTGACGGTGTGCAGTCGTGGGTCAGCAGAGTGAAGAGGAGGGGCTCAGCACACATCCTTGGG
>JADLZN010009372.1:444217-519684 GCA_018155175.1 Sinocyclocheilus anophthalmus | reverse complement strand
TGGGAGTGCTGAGTGGAGGGTAGTGGCGATGGCGTCATCGGTCGGGCGTTTGGACCGATATGCAAACTGGAGGGGGTCCAAGGAGGGGGGGAGGGCAGACTTGATGTGGTGCATGACTAGCCGTTCAAAGCACTTCATGAGGATGGGGGTAAGTGCAATTGGACGGGAGTCATTGAAGCAGGATGGAGACGACCTCTTCGGGACTGGAATGATGGTGGTAACTTTGAAGCATGTGGGGACAACAGCCTGACATAGCGAGATGTTGAAAATGTCTGTGAAGGCATCGGTGAGTTCCACTGCACAGTCTCTCAGTACACGCCCAGGAATGTTGTCAGGACCCGGAGCTTTGCGTGCGTTGATCCTGCTGAGGGATCTCCTCACGCTGTCCGGGGACAGCATCATCACATGGTCGCCGGGAGGAGGTGGAGTATTCTGTGCAGTGGTGCTGTTTTGTGCATCAAAGCGAGCGAAGAAGGCATTCAGCTCGTTCAGCACGGAGATGGTGCTGTCACAGGTGCATGGTTGGGGCTTGTAGTCCGTAATGGTCTGTACCCCCTGCCACAGGCTCCGAGTGTCTCCGCTGTCGCTGAAAAGATGGGCTATCCTCCTGGAGTACTGACTTTTTGCCTTCCTGATGCCGCGGGAAAGGTTGGCCCTAGCTGTCTTCAAGCCCACCTCATCTCCAGCTCTGAAAGCAGCGTTCCGCGTCTTCAGGAGTCCGTAGACCTCCCCTGTTAGCCACGGCTTTTGGTTGGCCCGGACAGTGATGGTCTTAGTGACTGTTACATCATCAATGCACTTGGTGATGTAGGCAGTGACAGTCTCTGAGTACTCCTGGAGGTCTGTGGTGTTATTGAATGTGGCAGCCTGCTTAAACATATTCAAGTCAGTGGTGTTAAAACAGTCTTGAAGAACCTCTGACGACCCTTCCGGCCACACTTCTATCTGTTTGTGAACTGGTTTGGTGACTTTAAAGAGCAGTCTGTATGCAGGCATTAGCATGACAATGATGTGGTCTGAGGCACAGAGGTGGGGGAGGGCTTAGTAAGCTCCTCTCTGTGTGGTGTAAACAAAGTCCAATGTTGTTTCCCCGTGTTGGAAAGTCTATGTGTTGGTGTATTTTGGGAACACACTCTTTAAGTCTGAGTGGTTGAAATCCCCAGCCAAGAAGAGAAAAGCATCAGGGTAGGCTGTCTGCTGCTCACTGATGTGCTAGTACAGTTCATTTAGTGCCTCGCTCCCGTTGCTGTTGTTGGAGCTGGGAGGGATGTATACAGCAACGAGCAGTATGGCTGTATATTCCCTCGGTAGATAGAACGGCCGGCACTTAATAATCATAAACTCCACCAGGGGTGAGCAGTGTTTGCAGACCACAACAGCATCGCGGCACCACGCATCATTGATGTAAACACAAAGCACTCCGAAGCGGGGTCGTAACCTCCCTCGAGCAGCTCTGTCGCCCCCCCCCCCCCCTTCACCCCCCCCCCCCCCCCCAGCTAGTAGCATGTCAGTGATCGAGATGAATAGTGCAGTCCGGAACGCTGTTGTTGAGCCATGTTTCCGTGAATACAAAAACACAACAGTCTCTTACAGTACTCTGAGTTGAGCGTAGTAGTCAGATGTAGTCCAGTTTATTGTCCAAAGAGCGTACGTTAGCCAGTACGATGGTGGGGATAGCTGGCTTGTGTGGGTTAGCCGCTAGCCTAGCCTGGATACCTCCGCGCTTACCACTCTTCTGCTTCCTCTCGCGCCGCTTGTGGCGCCTCCGCTGTGGGCGAGATGCAGTAGTGGGGGTCGGTGATGATGTGGGCCTCCGGAGCAGACGAGATCCCGCAGCTCTTCGGAATTGTTATAGTGCGCAGACAGAGTGTGTTCACTCGAAAATGTGGTTCTGCCGACATCGAGCAGAAACTCACGACTATATGCGCGCTTAGAAACAAATAGAAGCGATGAATACATACAAAAACACTGCGACTCACAAGACAAAAAACACGAAAACACCTTTCTGTCGGGAGAGAGAGAAGCCGCAGCGTGTGAACGCGCCGCCATCTTGGACATGATTTATGGGTACAGAGAGCAGTTAAGATAAATCAGGCAGTTTATTTGTGAATCTATCTATAGTGGTTGGAACAATAGTTCTACCAGAAGAAGTCATATAGCCATTATAGTTAATATCATGTAGGCAGGCATTGCAGATACCAAGGTACCGGGTCAGGAACATTCAAACTTGACGGGGTACGATAATCTATAGATTTACGATCCAATTCCATGCGATATAATTAATCTGTGTTGATTTAAAACGATGAGTGGGTTATGGTTATGTTTTGCTTGACCCAAAAGAGTTCATTAAGGCTATAAACGCAAGTCCTATGGCATATTAGTTATCAACATGAATGTTAAAGTCGACAATTAGTGCTTTATCAACATTAACCAATATTGGTAGAGAGATAATCTACAAACTTATTTTAGGAAACCTTTAACAGCCTGGCGGTCTATACACAGTAGCCAGAGCAAAGATATAGGAGAGATTTATTTTGCATATCTGACAGTGTAAAATTAAGCACAAGTATTTCGAATGAGTTAAACCTGTTTTCTGAGTAACATTGAGAATATCACTATATATTGATGCAACACCGCCGCCACGACCAGTTTGACAGGGCTCATGCTTATAAAAGTAGCTTGGTGGAGTAGACTCATTTAGACCAATATAGTAATTTGGTTTTAGCCAGATTTCAGTCAAGCAGAGTACATCAAAACTATTATCTGTGATAATTTCATTTACAATAACTGCTTTGGGTGCGAGTGATCCAATGTTTTGGAGCCCAAGCTTTAAAAATGTTTTTTGTTCATTTATTTTAAATTTTTCTGGTTTAATCATGATCAGGTTTTATCTAGATCCTGCATTACATTTATATTTTGACCTCACTATTCGGGGAACAGACACAGTCTTTATAGATTGGACAACGCAAGTACTTTTATCGTTTTAAGTGGGTAGAACAAAAGCCAGCATAGCAGTTATTTGAGAATTGGGTTAAACTGTTCTGGAACAGTGTTGTAAATACAACTTAACCACTGATTTGTAGTTGTGTCCTCTTTTGGAAGACCAAACAAAGTAGTTTCGCTTTCACAATGAAAAACACAGCGGCCTAGCGTGAGGGGAAGCCCCGGCTTAGCGTGCGCTGAGGCCGGGATAGAGTGAGCTGAGGCCGGGCTAGTGTGAGCCGAAGCCCCGGCTTAGCGTGCGCTGAGGCCGGGATAGAGTGAGCTGAGGCAGCGGGGTCGAGATCCGACGAATGAGCGGCAACCACATGTGATGGACACAACGAAGCACACAGCGTCTTCACGACATGGCTGCAGCGTCAACAATACTACAGCAAGACTAAAAGTTATGCCTTCTTTCTTTGCGTGAACATTTGGGCGGCGTTATGCAAATCTTCCCACATAGTGACGTAGATATGTGGGGGCGTGTTAGAACGAGCCGTTTCTCTTTGGATTTGAGACTTTAGTCTTTGCAACTTTACAGATCTTCTTTATGCACCAAGAGCTTGTAACTCCAAAGAGAAAGGAAAAATTTAAATCGCATCATATGACCCCTTTAAAGCAAACAGTCTACTGAACCTTTTGTGTCCTCGTCGATACGTGGGAAGCGGTCCTAACACTATGATCGTCGTCACAGGCGATGTGCTGCGTACCGTCTTGATCAGGCTCCTGAAGTCCCTCTTCAGTGTCTCCGTCTGCCACAGCCACTTTAAAAATCCAACTTTCAAAAAGTTATACTAACCAATGTAAAAAAGTAGCCTGAACAAAGAATTTTTAGTAGAAGTAAGTTAAATTTAAAAAAATGATCATTTTTAAAATACTCTAAACACATTTACAGTGCCTTGTGAAAATATTCATACCCCTTCATTTTTTCACATTTAGTTATATCGCAGCCTAATGTTAAACTGCTATAACTTTTTTCCCACATCAATCTACACTCCATACACCATAATGTTAAAGCAAAAAACAGGTTTTTAACATATTTGCAAATTTATTAAAAAAAATAAAAAACTTAAATAAGTATTCATACCCTTATCTGGGATAGTTTAAATTTAGCTCAGGAGCATTCAAATTGCTTGTAAATGTTACTACACTTCGAGTGAAGTTAACCTGTGGCAAATTCAATTGAATGGGTATAATTTGGAAAGGCACACACATCTTAATAAAAGGTCTAACAAAGCAAAACCCAAGCCCTGAGGTCAAAAGAAACTGCCTGCAGAGCTCAGAAACAGGATTGTGCAAGCCACACATCGGGGGAAGAGTTCAGAAAAAAAAAAACTTCTGCTTCATTGAAGGGTCACAGAAGCATGTAGTCTTTATTAACCTTAATGGAAGAAGTTTGAAACCACCAGGACTCTTCCTAGAGCTGGCCTTCTGGCAAAACTGAGCAACTGATGGAGAAGGGCATTGTCTAGACTGGTGACCAAGAAGCTGATGGTCACTCTAGTTGAGCTCCATGATCATATGTGGAGATAGGAGAAATCTACAGAAGGACAAACATCACTGCAACACTCCACCGATCTGTGCTTTATGACAGTGTGGCCAGACTCAATGAAGACACATGAAAACACACTTGGAAATTACAAAAAAGCACCTTAAAGGACCCTCAGACTCTGAGAAACAAAATCCTCTGGTTTGATGAACCTCAATTCCAAACATCATATTTGAAGGAAACCAGCTCTGCTCATCACATGCAGAGTAGCATCCCAAAAGTAAAGTGTGGTGGTAGCAGCCTCATGCTGAGGGGCTGTTTTTCAGCGACAGGGACTGAGGGACTCGTCAGAGTAGAAGGAACGCTCAGTGCAGCAAAATATAAAGATAAACCCAGTCCAGAGCATTCAGAATCTCAGACTGGGCAGAAGGTTCACCTTCCAACAGGACAATGACCCTAAGCACACAGCAAGAGTGGCTTATAGACAACCCTGTAAATGTTCTTGAGTGGCCCAGCCAGAGCCTGGGAGTGAACCTGAAAATATGCATCTGCCCAAATCCAAGCTGACAGAGCTTGAGAGGTGAAGAGATGAGGAGAAGGATGGCAGATAATTGCCAAATGCTGATGTGCAAATCTTTTGACGCTGATGTGCATCATACCCAAAAAGACTTGAGGCTGTTAAGGTGCTTCAGCTAAATATTTAGTTATTTGCAATGTACTTATTTCAGTTTTTTATAAATTTGCAAAGTTGTGACAGTTCTGTTTTTGCTTTGTCATTATGGTGTATGGAGTGTAGATTGATGTGGGGGGGAAAAGTAATTAAAAGCAGTTTAACATAAGGCAGCAACATAACAAAATGTGAAAAAATGAATGGGGTATGAATACTTTCGCAAGGCACTGTAGATACTCAAGTATTTGTTCACAAATCCAAATGTTCTCCCAACTTTTCAAATTGAGTCATCTGAACAAACAATTTTACATTGAACAATATTGCACAAGTTCCCAGCATGCATTGCAGCTTGAAAATGTGGTTAATTATTAAAATGTTATCAGTTTTACATTTTACTGGCTTAATTTATGCTGCGGTCACTGTCAGTTTGCTGTCGTGGATCAGAGTTCATATTTTTACTGATTTAAAATTTGTTGATCCTCACCATGGTTGAGAATCATGTGCTGAGGTACTGTATATGTGCATCTCATTGCAACTTGTTTAATATTAGTTTTAAGAGGCAAATACTACACATAACATGTAGAAGGCTTTGAAAATAAACATAAATCTAAAAGAAAGAGGATTGTTAAAAAAGATTAGCATTGCTAAATGCTAAAAAATCTTTGGTTGCTCTGACAGATCTTTTACCACTCAGTAGACTGACTTTTATTCATTAGATGAACTAAAGTTTTTAAGTTGTCGGTTGCTAGTTGGGTTAACTTAACACGTTGAGTGTGATAGGTTGCCTTATTTTTTTTGAGTAAGATCAACTTTTTTTTTTTCACAGTGTTGATGTCGTTATCCCGCGTAAGCACAACCGCTCCTGTGCTCTCGTCGTCCTTCAGGATCGCGGGTATCTGCGCAGAAATGCAGTATAGAGCAGATAAATCAGAGATGACTTGACTCTTGTCTGGATGTTACAGGGACAGAGTTTATCTGCTGCAGAGTGACTGATGAAGGAATGTTGAATGCTTTGAGTGAGTACACTATAGTTAGGGTGACCATACGTGCCATTTTCCCAGGACGCGTCCTGGCCAGGATTTCTATATTGCCTAAAATATCTAGGTTTTGGCTTTGTTTGCGTGTGCATTTACATTTACATTTACATTTAGTCATTTAGCAGACGCTTTTATCCAAAGCGACTTACCTGGGGGGATCCATAAAGCGATTCTTCTTAGAGGCAAACAGACACAAGAAGTGGTTGTAATACCAAGTTCTTTAGACATTGTTCAAATAAGTACAAGCGAGAAAGAGAAGGAATAAATAAAGAGAGTTTTTTTTTTTTTTTTTTTTTTTTATGATGAAGTCAAGTAGCTTCGAAAGAGATGAGTTTTAGCTGTCGCTTCGACAATTGTAAGGGATTCAGCATTCCGGATAGGGGTGGGAAGAACGTTCCACCAGCCAGGAGTGGTGAACAAGAATATTCTGGAAAGTGATTTTGAGCCTCTCTGTGATGGTACCACGAGGCGTCGCTCAATAGCGGATCTCAGACTTCTGGAGGGGATGTAAATTCGTAGTAGTGAGTGGAAGTAGGCGGGTGCTGAGCCTGTGGCTGGTCTATATGCAAGCATCAATGTCTTGAAATTGATTCGAGCCGCAACCGGTAGCCAGTGCAAGGAGATGAAGAGAGGTGTAACATGGGCTCTTTTGGGCTCGTTGAAGACCAGTCGTGCCGCTGCATTCTGAATCATTTGTAGAGGTTTGATTGTGCTTGATGGGAGTCCAGCCAGAAGAGCATTGCAGTAGTCCAGCCTAGAGATGACAAGGGCCTGGACAAGAAGTTGTGCAGCATGTTCCGTTAGAAAGGGCCTGATCTTTCTGATGTTGTGCAACGCAAACCTGCAAGATCGAGCGGTCTTTGCAATGTGGTCTTTGAAGGTCAGCTGGTTATCAAAAGTTACAACAAGATTTCTGACCGAAGTTGATGGGGGTAATTGTAGAAGAACCTAGCTGGATGGAAAAATCATACTGTAGAGTTGGAGTGGCAGGGAAGACAAGAAGCTCAGTCTTTGCCAGGTTGAGCTGTAAGTGATATTCTTTCATCCATGCCGAGATGTCTGCCAGGCAGCCTGAGATCCGTGCAGCTACCGTTGGATAATCTGGTTGAAATGAAAGATAGAGCTATGTGTCATCAGCATAGCAATGGTAGGAGAAGCCATGTGCCTGCATGATGGGACCCAGTGATGTTGTGTACATGGAGAAGAGGAGGGGTCCAAGAACTGATCCCTGAGGAACCCCAGTGACAAGCTGATGTGCTTTGGATACCTCCCCTACCCAAGACACCCTGAAAGACCTACCAGTGAAATAGGATTGAAACCAGCTAAGTGGAATCCCTGTGATGCCCATTGACGAGAGGGCAGACAGGAGGATCTGATGAAAGCAGCAGATAGATCCAGCAGAATAAAAACTGATTATTTGGAATCAGCTTTTGCAATCCACAAGGCTTCAGTGACTGACAGTAGCGCAGTCTCAGTAGAATGGCCACTCCTGAAACCTGACTGGTTAGGATCAAGTTTGTTGTTCTGTGAAAGAAAAAAAAAACCTGGTTGAAAACAACTCGTTTGAGAGTTTTCGCTATGAACGGAAGGAGAGAGACAGGTCTGTAGCTATCTGTAAGTGAAGTGTTTAATGTAGGTTTTTTGAGCAGTGGGGTTATCCGAGCCTGCTTGAATGCAGTGGGGAAAGTGCCTGTGAGGAGAGATGTATTGATGATGTGTGTGAGTGTTGGTAAAAGTGTAGGAGAGATTGCTTGGAGAAGATGTGAGGGGATTGGGTCTAGAGGGCAGGTTGTAGTAATGGCTGGAGGCGCAGTTTTGATATTCTGTCCAGTGAGGGGAAGAAGGAGAAGATGGGAGTTTGTGGAGTGGGTGGGGTTGGTTTGAAGTCCTCTGTGTGTGGGGCTGAGAATTGACTACTAATTGTTCTAGTTTTTTCTGTGAAGAATGTGGCGAAATCATCAACTGTTATAGAAGTGGTAGGAGGTAGTGGAGGGGGACAGAGGAGAGAATGGAAAATTTTGAAGAGATTACGTGTGTCTGGAGCGCTGTTGATCTTTTTGTGGAAGTATGAAGATTTGGCAGTGTGGACTTCAGCAGAGAAAGATGAAAGCAAAGACCGATACATACTTAGGTCTGACGGATCTTTAGATTTGCACCATTTTCTCTCAGCTGCCCTGAATTTGGTCCGATGTTCACGAAGAACATCAGATAACCAGGAGTTCGAGGGGACAGCCCATGCTGGCCTGGAGGAGAGAGGACAAACATTGTCTAGACAAGAGGTTAATGTAGAGCATAAAATGTCAGTTGCTGCATTCACATCCAGAAATTAGAAATGGGTAGGTGAGGGAAGAGAGAAGGATAATACAGAGGAAAGATGGGAGGGTGAAAGAGAGCGTAGGTTTTGTCTAAAAGTAACCGGTATGGGGGTTGGTGGAACACAGGTAGCAAAATGTAGTTGAAATGTAATGAAGAAATGATCAGAAATATGTAGGGGTTTTACCAGAATGTTGACTGCAATACAATTGCGTGTGTAAATTAAATCAAGTTGGTTGCCTGATTTGTGCGTGCTTGTGGTGGTAAGTCGTTTGAAATCAAATGAAGCAAGGAGTGAATGGAAATCTGTAGCATAAAGGCTTGTCCAGATGAATGTTGAAGACGCCTAAGAATAAAAGTGGACTGCCATCCTCCGGGAAAGAGGACAGCAGCCCATCCAGCTCCTCTAGGAAAGTGGATAGAATTTGCCCAGGAGGGCGGTAAATTACCACAACCTGGAGTTTTACGGGAGCTTTTATAGTGATCACATGAGATTCAAATTAGTTGTAATTGAATAGGGGAGAGTGGGTTGAGTATTTCCAGTTGTTAGAAATGAGCAGACCAGTGCCCCCACACCGGCCAACCTGACGGGGGGTATGAGAGAAAGAGAAATTGTTCGAAAGAGCAGCTGGGGTTGCTGAGTCTTCTGGACGAATCCAGGTCTCAGTCAAGCCCAATATGCTAAGTGTGGAGTTTAAAGAAAAAGAAGAAATGAAGGTGTTGGGGGCGACCGAGGTATGACAGCAAAATACCTCGAGAGCATTTTGAAAGCATAAGGAACCGTCTGTATGGTATTTTGATGTAATAGACCCGATCGGTCGCACCGCAAACAGCCAAAATCTGGATATTTTAGGAAATATAGAAATCCTGGCCAGGACGCGTCCTGGGAAAATGGCCCGTATGGCACCCACCCCACCCTAGTACCTGAATATACAACATATTTAAAGTAAGTTGTAGTTTATTTAATTTTGTAATTTCAAACAGCATTATTACATCACTTTTCTGATTCTTGATATATGTGCATTTGATACAGAGCTTTTGTGGAAAAAAGGGAAAACCTGAAACAAAAATATAAAGTAAAATCAAATAACACTGTGCTGTTAAAATGACTGCTTTTGTATTGTGTTTGTGCATCTTTGCAGGATCTGAAATGTCTGCAGCATCCTGGAAATGGTCCAGTGCCACGGATGAGTCGCTCCATCACTCCACCTCTTACCGTCTCATCTGGACCAGATGTTGCTGTGGTCTCTTCATCCTCAGTGACCCCAGAGCCAGTGAGAACATCTAGAGAAAGACCAAAAGACACTGAGGATGTGATTTTGGTCAAGTTTGTCCTGCTGGTTTGTTCATACAACATCAGTCAATGGAGCCCGAGTTTCAGAAGCTTTAAAAGCATCATTAAATAATGTCATGAAGAATCTGAAAGTCAGGCTCCATTGACTGATATTGTATGAACAGAAACCAGCAGGACAAACTTGACCAAAATCACCTTTTGTATTCAGAAAAAAACAAAAAAACAAAACACACACAAGGATTGAACAGCGTGGAGGCGAGTAAATAATGACTGCATTTATGTTTAGATGAACTAACCCTTTAAAGCCCCAAATAGAAACTGTTTGAAATATATGCATGCATTTATATTATAGTAGTACCTTGAAGAAATAAACGTTAAGAAATGTGGTGGTGATGGCTGTGGAGATTGAACCAGCAACTTTCTGCTTACCAGTTCAGTGCTTTTGCCCACTACACCACAAAAGTAATAAAGCTATGACAAAAATATGCATGTAATTGTAAATATATGAAATTAAATTAAGCAAGAAATGGAATGCTAACAGCATGAGATGTAAGATGTTTTACTCTGTATAAATGTTTCACAGGTAGTGGTGTGCATGGAGAGCAGCACACAGATGTTTGGAGCAGATGCAGCAGCAGTCAGATTGTCCTGCACATGTTCAAGATTGTGTGGTTCAGGGGCATCTTCATGGTCTTCCTAATCCTCTCTGTGCACTCAGGCAAGGACAGCCTCGATGTCAAATCTGCTTTATTGTCAATTCTTCCACATGTACAGCACATACACACAGAGAATTGAAATTGCGTTACTCTCAGACCCTTGGTGCATACAGATAACACTAACAGTAGAACAAATACAGATAGATACAGATTAAATATAAAATACAACTTTACAAATAAGGTAAAAATATATATAAAGCAGCACATGGCAGATAGAGTGCAAACCAGTGAAGTAAACAACAGTGCAGATATAATGATTTGTAGTGCAAAAGAGCTTATTCAGATTGATTGTGTCAGAAATGTCCCTTTCTCATCCATGATCAGATTCAGTCTGACTGCAGCAGTGATGGGCGTGATGGACAGCAGAGACAGGTGAAGGTGGACACGGTGGTCAGCTGCTTCATCAGAATAAAGCTGCAGAACTGGCACAGCTGTGTTGAGATAGCAGCAGGATATGGATTCACCGCCTGTAAATACATGATGTTAGAACAATGTTTGAATAAAGCTTTGTTTCATCTGTCATGACTTGTATTTATTTATTGTCATGGTTACTTTTATTTATTCTTTTACTCATTTATTCATGTTTCCTGTTGTCAGTAAATAAAATATAGCCTAATTGTTTCACAATTAACTTGCATTAATTCATTACTTTACTGAAAATTGAGATGTATTCACCTTGGCTGCATTTGTCTTGTGTGAAGTCATGCATAGCTATGGCATATGACAAAACAAATTACAATTTGTTTGTTTTACTAAAAAAATATAATTAATTATTGGTCAGCATTTATCATTATTGTAAGTGTTGGGGTGGGCTAGCAATGCTCTCTGAGGTAACCTTAATTTCTAAGTAGTAATACTTATATTTTTCAAGTGTAAAATTAACAGTTTCTCCAAAGGCGAGATCTTTGAGCAGCTGATCAACGTCTCCTTTGTGCAGATATTACACATATTGCAAACACAGAAAAACCGTACTAGGTTGTGCAGTTACTGATGCTATGAGATGTTAGTGCACCTGTCGCTCTTATCTTCTTTTTTTTATTATTATGCAGAACTTTTAATTACATACAAGCTCAGGGAAAGATGGTTGTATCTTTAACAATGAACAATCATAATGACAAAAGAAAAGAAACAGAAAACAACTATAATGGGTTTGCGTACATCATAGTATGAGATTATATACACAGGAAAAAATGATTAAATATCTTTGAATAATCATAATATTCATATAACCATAATGCATTAAAAATTACATTTGTCTTTGTTGTTTTGTTATTTATAAGCCTCAGGGATGAAACGAGAGAAATTCAACAAGAAAAAGAGGAAAACAAAGGAGATTTAACCCAGTTTTGCGTGTCGATAGACAATTTTGCTCATAAAATAAAGAAATTGATAGCGTTCACGAGATAACAATTTTGAGTTTTTGTAACAAAAAATAATATCATATCAAAATTAAAGGAGGTGTGGGGGTACAATGCTGTTTCATGCATTCAGAGTTGTTTACACTATTAAAGAGTTGGATTCTGATGCTAAGCATGGACAAAGTTTCAAAAAACAATTTGGACGTATGATGTAGTATTTATGTGCCAAATTTTTTTTTATTATTGCTTCAAACAAGATTAACAAAAGATTTTAACATATAAATACAACACAACTTATTATTCACATTATTACAATCATAAAACATACACAAACCAAAACAACAACAACAGATATTTCTTCCTTTTACCTAGAGACACATTTAGCATACAATTGAGTTGAAAAGCATAACAGGGACATTATTTTTTAAAGAATGTCTCACAAGTTTCGGAGAGTTTTTTTCAATCGTGGCTTTTCATGACATAGACGAGGGTGAAACTCCTTATATGGGCATTTCTCCCAGAAGAGCGCGCCCGCGCACGCACAGACCAGAACGAGAGCGAGATCGCGCCCATCAACTCGCTTTATCCGGCGGCAGCGCTGCACGGGACTCGCTCGGGAAGAATGTCTCCAATCCAAAGAAGTGTGTTTTTGGTTGTAAGGGAAGAATAACTTTGTTCAGCTTCCTAAAGAACCAAATGTTATGTAAACAGTGGATACAGTTTGTTTTTCCTGGGCAGCAAAGGAGTTTCACAAATGTGTTTGTTGACGAATGTTTTATAAACAAGGCCCAGTTCGACGCTGGATCGTTTGATACTGAAAGATGGAGCGGTCGAGCTATAAAAGATCCCGGTCATGATTCAGAACTGCAGACGGTAAGTGAAACGGCATCAAATGTCTGTCTTGTTGGCATTTGGCGCCCAAGTGCTGTCACTCTTTAGCTACGCCCACGGCACGCCTCCAGGAGCTCGGCTTTATACGGAGAGAATCATAAGCATCTTAAAATAATCTTTCTTTTATAAATATAAAACTAAAGACTTTTTGGAGATATGAAGGATGCAGTACTACTCTATAGGTATTCAAGATTAACATGAGATTGGGTGAAACTTTGTGTGTTATGCCCCCTTTAAGGATTAAACTGTGGGTCATTTTAGTAGAGTTAAAAACATAAATACTTAAATCAACACAAAATTTATTGGTTATACTACAATCACAATAAAAGGGCAGCTGTTTCTTCAACAAGACCACAAAATGAGCAAATTTCATCAACATCAAAATATTTACAGATAGATGAATTAAACCTGTCGCTAATATCTTTTAAGTTGTTGCACTTGTTATAAAGTCGTAGATCACATGATAACGTCAACATTCATACTCAACGAGATTTGGCTGTAGAGTACGTACTCTTTTAGCGCTCGTTAAGTACCTACTTATTGAAATTAAGTACCTACTCATTGAGTATGCCATTTCGGATGCAGCCCTGGACTCCACCTCGGTCCTTCGACCCATCGGCTCCGCCTAGGCTCCGGATCCTCAGTGTCACCCTGGCTCTCCGTCTGCTCTGCTCCATCTTGGGCTCCTCTTCCATCAGCTCAGTCTCCGTCAGTCGGCCACCTGGTGGGGTCAGCCATATCTCCACCATGGCTCCTCTTTGCGTCGACTCCACCGTGGGCCGCTATCCTGGCTGGCCTCTGGATTCCCATCTGGCTCCTCCTGCTCCGGGCTCCTCCCTGGCTCCTCCCTCCATCCACTCCGCTCTGGCACGATGAACTATGCTCCCTTTCCATTGCCTGCCCATTGCCTGCCCCACGCGCAACTCCTGAACCCCCACTCTCCCTCCCTCCTCTGTTGGACTTTTGTCGGCACGAAGACGTGCCGTTCCGGGAGGGGGCGAACTGTTATGGTTATGATCTGTTTTGGTTTAGTTTTCTGTTTCCTTTCTCCTGCCTTGTTTGTTTCCATGGTTTTTGATTAATTAGCTCCACACCTGTTTACGTTTCTCCCTGATTATGTTCCCAGTATTTAAAACCTGTGTTCTCCAATATTCCTTGGTCTGCTATTGAGTTGATTCCCCTATGTGCTATGTGAGTGTCTATGTGCCCTGTATTTCCCCGAAGTGAAGATTAAAAGATGTATTTTGAGTTTACGCCTGTGTCTCCTCGTCTCCTCGTTCCACCTCCGTAGCCATTACATAACAGAGACCAAGGTCTAGCTATTTCTTTTTACAGCGTTTATAACCAATCACACATGATTCTGTTGAGATTACGAATGCAATGACCAATCAGAGGTGTGTCATTGCTGAAATGCTGGAGTTTTGTTTGAGTGCCTGCCTAAACCTGGAGTTGCTTCACACTCCGCGTCTGAGTGAGAGATACTTCTCCGGACGCACGCTTTGAGTTCTGGCAGTTATTGACCCATACAGTGACAATATATTGATGTGCCATGCAAATGAGTGATAAAAACCCGATCACGCATTCCGTTTAGGGTCAATGATGCCTACATTTTCTGTCCGATTGCTTTTTTCAGTTAAAAATTGGCTTAAATGCATAAAAAAGTACCTCTCCCATGTATGTACTGACAAAAAAATTAGTTATTTGTAATTTTTCTGTTAATTAAAGGGTCAAAATATCATGTGGTGAAACCATAACTGCTGTTTTGGAAGCATCTTTGAAATTAACCTAAATTTGCTCATATTTATTTTCTGCACTATTTGGCATGATTTCCAAATTGCTTTGTAATCCTGTACAAAATCGCAAAGCATTTTTATTTATATTTCCATCATAATATACAAACATTGACAAACAAATGATGTCCATTTGATGAAATACCATGATGTTCACAAGTCTTTAACTTGGAGTCCGAGTCAAGTCTGAAGTCTTTATCGCTGGAGTCTGAGTCAAGTCTCGAGTCTTTGGTCATGAGTCCGAGTCGAGTTTCAAGTTATTTAATGGCTCGCTAAAAAAATCCCATTCAGAATCCTCATGTATTGAAATTTTCCTATTTACAAAGCTGTTTTATAGACTATAGACAAAATATATGATCTATGATCTGCTTTGTAAAAAAAGGGGGTGTTGAGATGTAAGGTTAAATATTGCACGGCTACGACCGGTGTGGTCTTTCTCTGTTGCTGAAAGGTTAATTAATTTGTTTGTCTTTTCTCGTCTAGACTATTGTAATGCCCGTCTTATTGGAGTCTCAAAATCTTGTATTAACAAACTTCAACATTTACAAAATTCAGCAGCCAGAATTCTTTCAGGGGCCAGGATTGTTGATCATATAACTCGTTTTGGAATTATTGCATTGGCTCCCGGTTAGATTCCGTATTCATTTTAAAGTTCTCATGTTAGCATACAAGGCACTGCATGGTCTGGCTCCTCAGTACTTGGCTGAGCTTTTAATTCCCTATACACCTAGTCGCAATTTGCGATCATCTCAGAGTGGTCTTTTAGTCATTTCTAAAACACGGCTGCGTTCTGGGGGTGATTGGGCATTTTCATCTTATGCCCCCAAATTGGGATTCTCTCCCGGCTGAAATAAGGGAAGCAAATTTGTTAGGTAATTTTAAATCTCATCTTAAAACTTTTTATTTTCATCTTGTTTTTAACTGATTGTTATTATGTATGTGTATGGCTATTACTTGGGGATGTTGTGTTTGCTTGTGTTGTAAAGCGCTTTGAGAAAGTACTCTTTTAAAGGCGCTATACTAAATAAAATTTATTATTATTATTTATTAATGTACATCCAGCCTGTTACTTATGTTTTAATCCATTACCATGTTCAAAACAGTTTTTCTGTAATCAAATTTATAATAAGAGTCCTATCTACCATGACACATAATGAAATATGTGACACAGATATTACAAAACAATACAAATAAAGTATTTCTTTATTATATAAGTCAGGGGTATTCAATTAAAGTTCCAACAGGTAACTCTGGAGGTCCTCTATATTTTCTTCCAAGCAAAGGTCTGGACAAAAAACAAAACACATTTTTACATGTAGCCTTTTGTATTTTTACATTTAGATACATGCCAGGCCATGTGACAGAAAAAGTACTGTTCCTCTTTAGGAACTCGAGCTGCGTCGGAAAACGCTAGGGGAACGCCTTCTGTGACCACAGCCACTCTGAATCAAATGTGAAATCAGTCCAATAGCTGAGCGGGACGTCACGGCGGATGATGTCATGACCGGGAAGCTATAAAAGCATGTGCGGTGGAGTCAGCGTCAGCTTTCTGTCATTCAACGAAGCGCTCTGTGTGTGTCAGTCATATTTACTGTTGTCTGTCAATTGTGAAAAGTCTATAAGCTCCAGCTATGTCTAAGGCTCACGCTAAAACTAAGCATTTCAAGGGCGAGAGCAAGCCACGTTATAGGTTGCGGGATTTGCTTCGCTCCCGGAGGGCTCTCTTCGAGGAGGAAGCCTTCGCCAGCGTTCCTCGCGGTGCTGCCGTCCCCTCATCTGCACCGCAGCCAATTGTACTTCAGGCCTTCAGTCCTCCTCCCTTCAGGGAGCTGTTTGCTCCGGTCCCCTAAGAGAGGTCTTCCCGGAAACGAAAGAGACCCTACGGTAGGATAGTGGATGCCAATCTCCATATCTTATGAGTCCTTGATCTCCCCTCGCCGCTAGGGTCAAGCTCATTCTACCGAAGTGTTTTTTTGGGCCGCGGCTAAGGCTTTTTAGCAGGTGGTCTTTGAGGACAGCTGCACACGCAGGGGTTGGTCCCCGACCCTAACCTTCGTCAGGTCAACGCGTCTAGACATTTTTGCCGGCACTCTGGCTCTTCTGTTCTCTCGCCCTAGCTGTGCAAGCTGCCACACTTGGCAGAGACTTGGAAGTCTGGCGGCATGGACATTCTCGTTCCCGAAGCATTTTACGAAACCTCGAGTTCGGAAGAGGAACTGTCTCAGGTCTAGGTATGCTAACCATGTTACCTAGAGGGAACCACAACGAGACGCTGCGTCTCGGGGGCTATACTTTCGGCATCTCTGCCAGCGCTTGTTTCATTCCTGGAAGCTGACGCTGGTCTCACCGCATCGTGCTTTTATAGCTTCCTGGTCATGTCGTCACCCGCGCGTGACGTTCCGCTCAGCTATTGGACTGATTTCACATGTGATTCAGAGTGTGGTCACAGAAGGCGTTCCCGAAGTGTTTTCCGACGCAGTGTCTCGTTCCGTAGAGGAACCATGGTTACATACGTAACCTGAGACGTTTCTGTTCAGGGAATTCCTCCTGAAATCTATGCTATTTTAACATTTTACTTAAAAGCAGTATCTATTATTATCAGATGATATCACTAATAATATTGATGTATTTATTGAGACTAATAAGTCAGAATCCGTTTCACCCTCTTTATTATGGGAAACATTCAAAGTGGTAATTCGAGGTCATGTTATTTCATATATGGGTTATAAGTACAAGCAAAGAAAACAAAAATTACAAGACCTGGTTAATTCCATTGTTGAGATTGACAGGCAGCTTCTTAATAATCCTACTTCTGAGCTGTACGCAAAGAAGTTGGAGTTAAGAACGGCATTTGATTTGCTTAGTACAAAGAATGCTGAATTTATGCTTCGAAGAACTAAGGCTACTTATTATGAGTATGGAGACAAAGCTGGTCGATTACTGGCATCCCAGCGTAAGGGACTAGCTGCCTCTCGTCTAATTACTCAGATCTATGAATCTTCTGGCTCTTTAACTAAAAATCCATCTGATATCAATTATGTTTTTTTCTCTTATTATTCCAACCTTTATTAATCAGAACCTCCTGGGGATGATTCCATCATGGATAATTTTTTATCTTGATAAGCCTCTACAGTTAGATGAGATTTTGAAAGGTCTTCAGCTTATCAAATGGTAAGACAGCAGGTCCGGACGGCTTTACGATTGATTTTTATAAAAGGTTTACCAATCAACTAGCACCTTTATTGTTAGACATGTACAATGATTCTTTAATCAATGGCTCTCTTCCCTTAACACTCACTCAGGCTTCTATTTCGCTTATACTTAAGCGTGATAAGAACCCAGTTGAATGTGGCAGTTGGAGGCCTATTAGTTTGTTAAATTCAGATGTTAAATTATTAGTCAAGGTGCTGGCTTGCCGTCTGAATCCCTGTCTTCCTAAAATAATCTCTGAAGATCAGACTGGTTTCATTAGGGGGAGACAATTATAATATTCGACGCCACTTATATTTACTGATTTGTAATGTATTTTTAATTGTTTAATTGTTCATTTAATTTTAATTGTTCTGTGTAGTCTCTTGTTCATTTTTTCTGTTATATTTAATTCTGTATAATTGTCCATTTATTTTGTAATTTTATTTATTTTTTGAAAATGTACTTGTTTCATTCTACGCCTTTGGGGTGGGTGGGTGGGGTTTGGGTTTACTGAGGGTTGTGACTGTTTATGTTTGTGTCAACCCTTTAGTAGTGTACTAGAAAAAAGGAAGTATAGATAGTATAAGTAAGTATAAGTAGCAAGTATAGATTTATTAAATTGCTTCTCATTGTATTTTTATATATTCCAAAAAAGAAAAAAAGAAAAAGAAAAAAGCAGTATCTTACTAAAAACCAACTGTAGCTACATAATAAAAACTATCTCTTGAGCAGAGAAAAGAACAGTTACTAGCAGTCAAAGTTAAGTCTATCCTAGCCTTTAACAACAATTTCCCAATTATGATTACATGATCTTTTGAAATGTTCTTAGCCTACGACTAACTCCCTGGGGTGGCAGTCACGCCATAAAAGTAGATCAGAAACGTCTGTCAATTCTGGTTTGACAGTCAGAGTCAAGATAGTTATAGTACACTATAAAAAATAAAGGTGCTCAAAAGGTCATCACAGCGATGCCGTAGAAGAACTATTTTTGGTTCCACAACGAACCATTCTGTCAAAGTTTCTTTAAAGAACCATCTATTTCTTACCTTTTTGTAATCTGAAGAGCCTTCTTTCGCCACAAAGAACCTTTGTGAAACAGAAAGGTTCTTCAGATGTTAAAGGTTTTTATGGAACCATTTAGACAAAAAGGGTCTTCTATGGCATCGTGAAGAACCTTTATTTTTAAGAGTATAAGAAACAATGTTATAGAAAAAAATGTAACAGTTTCTCTGAAGCCCATATTTATAATACATTATAAGGGTATTCTTAAGGCATTATATTGAATAATAATAATAATAATATTTATTTTAATATGGCACATAACGACACTCACGGACACCTACAATACTAAATACATAATTAAACAGAAGGGAAAAAAAAAACAATACAAACAATGAACAATAATACAAAAAAAGCAATACCCAATAACATACTGTAACTAAATCAATCAGGATAGGCTAATCTAAAAAAAATAGTTTTGAGACATGATTTAAAAATTCAGAAACTAAAACTATTCCGTATGTCCTGAGGTAGAGTATTTCAAATCGTTGGAGCAATACAACTAAAGGCTCTACTTCCCGTGGTAGTCAAACATAAAGATGGTACAACAAGAGTCACAGAAGCAGAAGACCTGAGAGAATCGGGTAGGTGAATACACATGAAGAAGTTCACTCAGATATGAAGGTGCTAGATTATGAAGAGCCTTATAAGTGAAAAGTAAAATCTTAAATTGAATTCGATATCTAATTGGAAGCCAATGAAGGTGCCTTAAAACTGGAGTAATATGCTCATTCAACGGTGTTCGTGTAATGATCCGAGCTGCTGAATTCTGAACAATCTGAAGTTTATGAATAAGTTTCTGTGAAACACCACTGAGAAGAGAATTACAGTAATCAGAATTCAGCGGAACAATACTTAATGCCAGCACAAGGAAAACATCAAAGTCACACACCTTTAGCCAGCCAAAAGAGACTCCCCTTGTTGTCCCACGAAGACAGAGTTGCTATTAGAGGCAGACCCCCTTAAGAATATTGTGGTTCGGTTCAACCGTGTAATATCATTTACATGTGCCTCAAAAGACAGAGTGCTGTCAAGGATGACACCCAGACTCTCAACCTGAGAAGTAGTAGAGATAACAGAATCGTCGATATTAAGTGTAAAACTTCCACGGTTATGCAGTTTTGATTTAGTATCAGTAGTTGATTTAGAATGCATAATGCATAATGCATTATAAAAAACTTATAATATGTTATATCAGCTCATGAATAATTATAACAACAATTATAATACATCATAATACTTACATATTTGTGGTTATAACTTTTAAGAATATGATTATTTGACACACAATGAACACCATATTAAATCTACTTCATTTACAGTATAATGGACTGTATCATATCTTGACATTGTTTATTTAAGATCTACACAGTATCTTACTCAGTGTTGAGTGTTATTTAAGTGTTTCCTGTGAGGCTAATATTATTTAATTGATGTGAGCTAAACATTCTTCAACAGAAAAAATGCAATGTTTAACATGGTTACACTTTATTTTGATGCGTAATCCTTACGTCAATGTATTGACTATAACTTTGCAACTACATGTCAACTAACTCCCATTTGAGTATAGGCTTATGTTAAGGTTAGGGTATGTAGAATGTTGACGTACTTGCAAAGTTGCTTATAGTCAGTTTGTCTGTTGGTGGACCATCAAAACAAAGTGTTAGCATAGATTTAGCAGACATACTACTAATACTCTAATGACCACTAGCTGAAATCATAGGCGCAGGTTAAGGTGGGGGGGCTGGGGCCAATCATGATTTTGTCTGAGCTATGAATAAAATATAAAAATTTAATAATTTATATTTTCTCATTTTATTTGTATTTTCTTATTATTTTAGTGGATTGAATAAGTACGTTTTGGGCTAAATTAATTTCTAGGATATTTAAGCCACATCCTCGCAAGCCGCGACTCATCATGATTCTTAACTTGTCGCGATAGGCTACATGAGAGGATTCTCTTTTCATTATTTTCCCGCTTTAGCAAGTTAACTGAATAATGGGAATTCGTTGTATTTTTTAATAAACCCGTGAACAAAAATGTGGTGGACTGAGTCACTGCTGGCTGAATTGGACAGGTGATTTTCACATGAAGCGTTGCCCTCGAGTGTGGCGTGTGAGGCAATATTCAGTTGTGAGAAAAACGGCACCAGTCCTCTAATAAGCATGTACGCCTTAAGCTTCGCGTGACCGGAAGTGCATGCGAATTTATTTCAAGTGTAGGGACGTAGTCTCCAGCTTGAAACGGCAATTTGAATAGAAGTCAACAAAAATGTGGTGGACTCACTGCTGGCTGAATTGGCAGGCGATTTTCACATGAAGCGTTGCCCTCGAGTGTGTGCGGAGAGTGGAAGCTAAAGCGCGCTTTGCCGGACATGGAGGCGCCAGCGCAATCACTTGCATTTTTTTCAATGGATAGGCTTACGCAGTCATATGTGCCTTAAAGGTAAGGAGTATGACAATAATTCTAACTGTAAAGGGTCTAACAAACACCAAACAGGATGAGCTTAATGGCCATCTCGTCTTCAACAGGAGCGCTGCACAAAAATGAACAAACTCAGCGAATACATACAGTGGGTACGGAAAGTATACAGACCCCCTTAAATTTTTCACTCTTTGTTATATTGCAGCCATTTGAAAAATAATTTTAAGTTCATTTTTTTTTTCCTCATAAGTACCCACAGCACCCCATATTGACAGAAAAACACCGAATTGTTGACATTTTTGCAGATTTATTAAAAAAAAAAAAATGAAATATCACATGGTCCTAAGAATTAAGACCCTTTGCTCAGTATTTAGTAGAAACACCATTTTGATCTAATACAGCCATGAGTCTTTTGGGAAAGATGCAACAAGTTTTTCACACCTGGATTTGAGGGTCCTCTGCCATTCTTCCTTGCAGATCATCTCCAGTTCTGTCAGGTTGGATGGTAAACGTTGTGGACAGCCATTTTTAGGTCTCTCCAGAGATGCTCAATGGGTTTAAGTCAGGGCTCTGGCTGGACCATTCAAGAACAGACACAGAGTTGTTGTCAAGCCACTCCTTCGTTATTTTAGCTGCGTGCTTAGGGTCATTGTCTTGTTGGAAAGTAAACCTTCGGCCCAGTCTGAGGTACTGAGCACTCTGGAGAAGGTTTTCGTACAGGATATCCCTGTACTTGGCCGCATAAATCTTTCCCTCGATTGCAACCAGTCGACCTGTCCCTGCAGCTGAAAAACACCCACACAGCATGATGCTGCCACCACCCTGCTTCACTGTTGGGACCGTATTGGACAGGTGATGACCGCCCCCTCCCACGTGCACTGGTTTCCCACCACACATACCGTTAAGAATTAAGAATTAAGGCCAAAAAGTTCTATCTTGACCTCATCCGACCAGAGAATCTTATTTATCACCATCTTGGAGTCCTTCAGGTGCTTTTTAGCAAACTCCATGCAGGCTTTCATGTGTCTTACACACTCTGCATAAAGCCCCGACTGGTGGAGGGCTGCAGTGATTGTTGACTTTCTACAACTTTCTCCCATTTCCCAGCTGCATCTCTGGAGTTCAGCCACAGTGATCTTTGGGTTCTTTTTTACCTCTCTCATCAAGGCTCTTCTCCAACCCGATAGCTCAGTTTGGCCGGACGGACAGCTCTAGGAAGGGTTCTGCTTGTCCCAAACGTCTTCCATTTAAGGAATGGAGGCCACTGTGCTCTTGTGAACCTTAAGTGCAGCAGAAATTTTTGTGTAACCTTGGCCAGATCTGTGCCTTACCACAATTCTGTCTCTGAGCTCTTCAGGCTGTTCCTTTTGACCTCATGATTCTCATTTGCTTTGACATGCACTGTGAGCTGTAAGGTCTTATATCGACAGGTGTGTGGCTTTCCTAATCAAGTCCAACCAGTATAATCAAACACAGCTGGACTCAAATGAAGGTGTAGAAACATCTCAAGGATGATCAGAAGAAATGGACAGCACCTGAGTTAAAATATTTGAGTTGTCACAGCAAAGGGTCTGAATACTTGGGACCATGTGATATTTCAGTTTTTCTTTTTTAATAATCTGCAAAAATGTCAAAAATTCTGTATTTTTCTGTCAATATGGGGTGCTGTGTGTACATTAATGAGGGGAAAAAAATTACTTAAATGATTTTAGCAAAATGGCTGCAATATAACAAAGAGTGAAAAATGTAAGGGGGTCTGAATACTTCCGTACCCACTGTACCTTGCAGACATGATAAATATATCTATAGAAAGCTTTAAATTACTACTTAACAAAAAAAAAAAACAAATCAAAAACAAAAACTCTTTCATTATAATAATAATCCGTAAAGATGCACTACTCTCTAAAGGCGCATCTAATGAAGAGATGGCGAGTCAGGATCGGCAGCTTCATCCTTGCGACACCGACTCAGAAAAAAATAGTTTATTAGTAAATAACTCAAATATCTCCTTACTGTTTTCCCTTGACGCATTTATGGTAATTACTTTTGTCGATGCTTTGCGGCAAACTAAGCCTATTGCATGCATTTGAACGCAGAACTGTTCAGCTGCGCTGACGGCATGCATGCTGCTGCTGCTGGACACTAAACACCTTCGAGCCGCTCTTGACAGTTGCGGTAGCTCAGTCTCGTGTTGTTTCCACCAGCGCTGCAATTTTTTCATCACTAATTGATGGATATCTAAAATACAAAAATAAGGAGAAGCCTAAAACATGCCCGATGCCCGGCCTGCGTATGAGATAGAAGAAGAAAGAAGAACGATAGAAGAAAGTAGTTGTCATCGGCATTCGGAAAAAACAGAGGGCTTTTCTCATTAGGTACGCGCACCTATGTTTTTTTTTTTTACTCTGTTACAGCAGTTATTGTTAATTTTAAAAGTATTTTTAATGTAGAATATGTGTTACATAAATACATGAAATGTGGAACATATAAAAAAGTGCTCATGGCTCGTCTGCCAGTGGGTGTCCCCCCACGCATAAAAGTGCCAGTTCTCTCAGACAAATTAGCTCCTACTCCGGAGCAGGATCTAACCAGCACAACTGGTACTAATCAAAGTAGAGATTGATTGGCCAAACGCGTATGAAAAAACCCTCACCCGCCATGATTTAAAACACAGTGTAAACATACTGTAAACACTGTCTCAACTTATTTCGCAAGTATGGAGAAAAGCGATAGATGGACAGACGCTGAAGTCCAGGCACTTGTAGCAAATGTAGCACTACCAGCTGTCGTTGGAGATTCTTAGTCCTCCTTTCCGTTCTTTCAATCGCTTTACGTATACGTCGACTTTCCATGTCCACTGTGAAACCCGCNACCATGGCGCAGTACGTTTTTTTCTCTAACCTTTTTCAGTTTGATGGGGGCAACAGGTTCTAATGTATTAGAGAAGATAGTGCCCCTGTTGCTAGTTATTTCGTCTAGTTCATGTGTACTTATGGGTACACAGAGCAGTTGAGATAAATCAGGCAGGTTATTTGTGAATCTGTCTTTGGTGGGTGGAACAATAGTTCTGCCTGGACGATAATGTGGAGCCATATAGTTAATATCAGTAATGTGCAGCATGCACGATACAAGGAAATGGTCAGTAACATCATCGCTTTGAGGTACGATATCTATATCAGTAAGATCAATTCCATGCGATATAATTAAATCTAGCGTATGATTAAAACGATGAGTGGGCCCGGTGACGTTTTGCTTGACTCAAATAGTTTATTAGGTCAGTAAACGCAAGTCCTAATGCATCATTTGTATTATCAACGAGAATATTAAATCTCCGACAATTAGCGCTTTATCAAAAGTAACAAATAGGTCTGAGAGGAAATCTAAAAATTATTTTAGGAAATCTGTATACGACCCTGGCGGTCTATACACAGTAGCCAGAGCAAGAGATACGATAGATTTCTTTTGCATATCTGACAGTGTAACATTAAGCATTAGTATTTCGAATGAGTTAAACCTGTATCCTGTCTTCTGAGTAACATTGAGAATATCACTATATATTGTTGCAACACCGCCGACACGACCAGTCTGACGGGGCTCATGCTTATAGTAGTAGCTTGGTGGAGTAGACTCATTTAGATTAGTATAATCATTAGGTTTTAGTCAGGTTTCAGTTAAGCAGAGTACATCAAAACGATTATCTGTGATAATTTCATTTACAATAACTTCTTTGGGTGAGAGTGATCTAATGTTTTGGATCCCAAACTTTAAAAATTGTTTTTGTTTTTGTTCATTTTTTTTTTTTTTTCTGGTTTAATCACGATCAGATTTTTTCTAGATCCTGCATTAAATTTATATTTTGACCTCACTATTCGGGGAACAGACACAGTCTTTATAGATTGTACAGCGCAAGTACTTCTATCATTTAAGCGGGTAGAACACAAGTCATCAGGGCATTTTATTTGAGATTTGACTTACTAGTCATCTGGAGCGCAGCGTCCTGGAGATGTTGTCCGACATGATTTCCGCTCCGACTCTGCTGGGGTGCAGGCAATCAGCGCGAAAGATCCTAGGACGCTCCCAGATAAGATTCCAGTTATTAACAAAGAGCATTTTCTGTTCTTTACACCATGACAATAACCCTTCATTTAAAGCAAAAAGCCTACTGAACCTTTCGTGTCCTCGTCGATACGTGGGAAGCGGTCCTGACACGATGATCATCGTCGCGGGCGATGTGCGGCGCACCGTCTCGATCAGGCTCCTGAAGTCCCTCTTCAGCGTCTCCGTCTGCCGCAGCTTGGTGTCGTTAGCCCCCGCGTGAGGCACGACCGCTCCGGGGCTCTCGTCACCTTTCAGGATCGCGGGTATCTGCGCAGAAGCATTGAGAACACGAGCACCAGGGAAACAATGAGTGTGCGCTTTACCTTCTGCTAACGTAGCACAGACGTGCCGGACGTTGGAGTCTCCAACGATCACAGCGTCGCGTTCCGTCTCGCGGTGGGGAGCGAAGCGGTTCCGGGTGGAGATCTCGAAGACCGGAGGCGGCGGAGGGGGAGAGGTCATCGCCCGGGGCCTGGGTCGCGTCTTCCGCTGTGGGTGCTCCCAGGGTCCGTGGTGTCCCGGCGCCGGAGTGAAGGACATCTGGGAAGATCGCGTCCTGTGTGCACCGGGCCTGTGCAGATAAACACACGGAGTAGAGGTGGTGGGATAGTTAGCAGCGGGCTGTATACTTACCTTGGTCTTGTGAGCGTCAGCCTGGGATGTTTACAGCGCGGCTCTCCGCGCTCTCAGCTGGATCTGCTTTGCCACCAGGCCCCGGATCTGCTTCTCCACAGCCTCCAGCTCGACCTGCACTGAATGCAACTCGAACGTGTCCTCACCTGCACTCAAAGGTAGACACACATCCACCATTAAAGCAAGTAACAGTGAGTAAAACAATGGTAATGTGTGTGAATAGAGTATTAGCAATGTAAGCGAGATTAGCGGCAACCACGCTGGCGATGCTAGCGGGCTATATGCTAATAGCGGACTCTGGAAATCAAAATAAAACTAGTGATAAGGTGCTCTGGTTGTTTTTGTTGTAGAATACGATAGGAGATATATTCACACGTTATAAAACTGAAAAAGGCTGGTGTATAAAATTGATTTTAAGATAAAAAAAAAAAATAGACGATAAAGAATAAACTTGACGGAGCTCAAACTCAAACCACACGGCAGCAACAAACAGGAAGTGACGTCAGCACTTGTTATGTCATAATACTGTATGAAAGTATTTTCTGTGGCCACGGAAATATCCTTTCCTAGAGTTGATATGAACTTACACTGAATGTTCGCTGGACGAACAGATTAGTTGATGGCAATTTAATTCTGCTACAGTTACTACTGGCAGCTGATATAAATAATTGTAATTAATCATAATTAACTGTAATTATTTATTATACATTTCCCTTTTGAGATAATTTGCTACATCAATTAGCATTGCATTGCAATTGTGTGTTTATTGTCTTCCACGTTTCATCAGTCAAAGCATCTCTATCTGCATGTTATTGCAGTTTTTCAGCAAACTGCTTTTTTACTCTTACTTGAGTCATATTATTTTTCAGTACCTTTACTTGTACTCAAGTAAATTATCCCTTAAGTAGCAATACTTTACAGTTTCTTAGTACTCTTTCCACCATTGATGGTGATCATATTACTTTATCAGTTTATGGTACTAAAAATTGGTTCAGAACCACAAGTTCTGCAGGCAAGAAGTATCTGTTATCTGGCTGTCAGTGTCAGGGCTGTGTGTGTGGAATGTGTTGATGAATTGATGGCAAAATTGGTGATCAGGCTGTTTCTTTTCCAGGTGCAGAGATTCAGATAAGAACATTGATGACCGTAAAACAGTGTAAATCTGTCCATAAATCTTGCTCTAATTATCTTCTTTTATGCCTATGCTCTTTTTTCCCTCTTTGTCTTCTGTTCTCTCTTTCTCCATTTCAGTCTGGTTTTCATTCCAGGACATCAATTGTTCTAGACTGCTTTTTATATTTCTTGACGTAAAATTTCCTTTTTTATTTATTTATTCATTCATTCATTCTGTAGAACAGTTTTTCTTAATTTCTCAAGTGGACATCACAGGTAATTATGCCAAGATTCCAGTTTGAAGGGAGCATATATGTTCCATTCAAAGGGTATTAAAGTGTGTGAGATCATGTGAATTTAAATTTATTTAGAGAGGTATATTATGTCATACTTCACACTTCTCTAGTAAGCTTCGTCTGTGTGTGAAGATGCTGAAGGCGTAGCGCAAATCCGTGAAAGAATGTTCCGAAGTGAAGTAAACTTAAATGGATTTCCTATGCTCAGGGAATAGGGAGCAAAGAACACTGTGTAGGGACCATGTCAATCAGAACACAGTTCACAGAGCTCTCTTCTAACGAGCTGGTTATCTGAATCAGTTGTGTAAATAAGAAAGACATGCAAAATATGCAGAGCACTGGAATTGAGAACCACTGCTGTAGATCATATTATCCAGTCATACATTCAGTCTCCAACACTGTATACAAGCTAATGTTTCATTAACAAATCAGTAATACATTTTTTTTTTCTCTGAAATTTTTTTTTTACAATTATTTGACTGTACAAAATGATTTCAATTCATCAACACATTCCACACACACTGTCCAGTTTTTTACTAATTTACCTGTTATAGGTCAATAATCTCCCCACTGGAAGGGTTTCAGGACAAGCACGGCGGATACAACTCAAGCCATCTTTAGCTTTTTATTGCGTACACATACACAATAATCATTTACAAGCAAGGTAGCCTGAATGTTAGCCTATCAGCTAGTTATATGTGACATTTTAGCTTGTCAGCTAACTAATCAGTTAGGATGCTAGGTTATAAACCGGTAAGCGTACCAGTCCTGATTAACAACAGAATGAAAATGAAAAAAAAACGGCGCATGCGCACTGACTAACTACGCATATTAGATACACAATCTGGTGACTAGGAACGACAATAAAACATATCTGTAACCTAATAGGATTATAACATATATGAAATATAACATAAATGTGCCTGCATTTAGAATAAGATGGTAAATATACACACCTATTTCTTCAAATACCCCAGAACATAATAACAATATCTATCATTTGTAATTTACATACGCAAATAATAGTGACACCTGCTGGAAAGTTCTACACCTCCCACTTGGCCTACTGATTCTAAAATCCAAGTAGGCCACCATGACCACAATTCACTTCTAAATATGAAATCCTCTCCATGACCATGCAAATAACATCGCATACTTGGATATGAACGTATTATGTTACAACATGAATAACTATATCTTCAAGGAAGTTTTAATGTCCAAAACAACACACATTATCCGTGATGACATTACGATCTCCTTAACCGAAACACACCACCCGCCTCGGGGAGGATGGTAGCGGGGAAAGTCACGATCCTTCACCGAAACACACCATGGTGGGGATCCTTTATTCACCGAAACACACCATGGTGGGGATCCTTTATTGCTCCTCCACTGGAAGCAGAACCACCAACCTCCTAACATCCCTGTAGAGGATGGTGGAGGGATAGTTCTCCTCACCTAGGTTTCTCTTGGACTGTCCGTTGGAAACTGGACAACTTCGACATGTTGTCACTCTCACATCTCGTACTACACCCCTCGCATCAGGACACACCTCCACGACTCGACCCAGCCTAAACTGGCCCCTCAGCGCATTCTGATCAGCTAACCATACCAGATCACCCACTGCAACATTTCTAGCAGGCACGTGCCACTTCTGGTGGATGTAGAGGTTTGGACCTGCCAACTGGCTCCACCGCTTCCAGAACTTATCAACCTCAATCTGGATTGCTCTCAGACGCACGATGGGGTAAGTTGGATACTCAAACCATCGGGAGCCCCCATTGGGTCCTGCACGGCCGAGCAGAAGTGAGTTGGGAGTAATTACTTCCACGGTCTCATCTTGTACCTGAGCTTTGGCACCGATAGGTCTCTCATTTGACAGATTAGCAGCCAGGTACAGAAGAGTCTGGAATTCCAGCGCTGTCAGATTACATTCCTTACCAACACTACTTAACGCTCTCTTGAGTACACAAACTGCTGCCTCAGCTGCTCCATTCCGATGGGGAGACTCCGCCGGGTGAAACACCCACGTCCAGTCGGTTCCTCTAACTACCGCTCTCTTCTGGACCTGATCCTTGTCGATGTTACTTAGGAACTCATAAAGCTCCTGCAATACTGGTCTGGCGCCCACAAAGTTGGTCCCTTGGTCCGACCTGAGCTTTCTTGGGTGACCCCTAAGAGCTGTGAAGTGCTGGTACGCTTTCAGGAATCCTTCCGTCGACAGATCTTCAACAATGTCAGCATGTACTGCTCTTGAAGCCATACAGCTGAACACCACACCCAAGATTTTCATCTTCGTTCTTTGTCTTACAGTATCTTTAACAACATAGGGACCGAAAAGGTCTAACTTCGTAAACTCGAATGGTGCGGCTGGTTTAGTCCGTTCAAGGGGAAGTTCACCCATCACCTGTTTGCACAATCTCGCTTTGATCTTCCGACAATGCATGCAAAAATCAATGACATTTCTGGCAATCCTTGAACCCATCACCACCCATGCTTTAGATCTTACACGGAGGTGTGTGCCAGCAACCCCTTCATGGTTAGCTTCATGGGCCTCTCTTGTGAGAAGAGTGCTGATCCACGCCTTGTAGGGAACTAAGGGTACACCAATCTCTTCCTGGGTCAAAGCCTGGATTCTACCATGACATCTCAGGAGCCCTGAAGCCTCATCCCTGCTGACAACGAGTCTGTTTAGCGTCATCACAGGAAACGTAACTCCATTCTGAGCGGCTAAGCACAGGTCTTAGAATGCAGCTTTGCTTTCCTTTACTGTCAATACGGCCTCCCACTTTGCTGGCTTGGAGGCCCTGCCTACACGGGCCAACCACTTCTTTACAGCTCTGCGGACATAACCAACTACTCTACAAAGTCTAGTAAGAGAACTGCACCTTGTCGGATCCACTTGGTCTGTGAGCGCGGCTCCCCACAGAGTCTCCTTCTCCTTAGTCTCAGTTAAGGTCAATTTCATCCCATTTTCTGAGGACACTGAAGCCCCGCTAACTCCATCTGTGACTATTGGATCTTCACCACCAGGGCTGCCAGGATTTAACAATTTCTTGGCTTGAACTCTGGTAAGGACTGCTGAAAATGCCTTTTTCTGGAGTCTATTTACCACCTCCTTAGCATCAGTTGCCACTTCTGAAGCGAACTTTATGGGCCAATTCTCGACTGGACTAGACAGAAACTCGGGACCTTTCTGCCACACAGAATCCTCACCCAGCAGTTCAGGAGAGCACCCTCTCATGACTAGATCAGCGACGTTGACCTCGCCTGGTATCCACCACCAGTTAGTTACAGCTCCAGCCTTCTGAATCTCCCCGATTCGGTGCGCAAAGAATGTCTGGAACCCATAGCTCTCTCTCTGGATGGCTCAAAGCACCGTCTGACTGTCAATGAAATGATACCACTTCTCCACATCCAATCGTCCATGCTTCAACACGTATCCCTTCAGACGTGTGGCAAAGACAGCTCCACATACCTCAGCCTTGACTGCGTCACCTTTCTGGTTGAGAGGAGTTAACTTGGCCTTTGACTCTACCAGCCGAGTGACCACACCATCTGACATCTCCCATCGCAAGTACAGCACTGCGCCATAGGACTCAGAAAACGTGATTCCCCAGGGTCTACCCTTCCAGCCAGAAGGCGTAAGGCTTCTGTAGAACTTGATGCTACTCAGACGAGTGTACTCCTTGAACAACTCAATTGCCTTTCTTCTGAGCTTGTCAGACAGAGGTTCATCCCAGGTATCTTTAGTAAGCTTACCAGCTTCCTGGAAGGCTCTTCTCACAAGGATTACTCCTTTCTGTTTCACAGGAGTTACTAAACCGATCGGGTCATACAGACCAGCGACTTGGCTCAGTAGAACTCGATGAGTAAGTGGGTCTGGTGTTTTTCTTCCACTTCTTCTTCAGTGAGGTCAATCTCAGTTCTCATCTTCTTCTTCCTTCTGGAGAAGTTGATGGAGACCATTCCAAAGAGTTTGTCCTCTTGCACAAGGTAACCAACCCCCAGGGCTTTATTATCTCCCTCCCTTAACTGGTTAGGCAACGTCAGAGTCACTGGCTTGGACTCTGTCCCGTCTCTCCTCCCACTTTGACCAGACCGGATCCAAGACTTGAGGTAGAAGCCACCTGCTTTCAGTATTTTCTCCACTCCCTCTTGAATTTTGTTTAGACGGTGTGGGTCATTGTGGGACGTGAGGAGATCATCGACATAGGAGCCTTCCTTGATGACCCTTCTTTCCTCCTTCATATTAGAGAACTGGGGTAACTTCACGGTCTCTCGCATGGCAACCTGCGCAATACACCCAGCAGGTTTGTCCCCCATGTTCACCCTCGCAACAGCGTAATCCTCAATCTCATCCCCCGGTGAGTCTCTCCACAGGAATCGATGTACATGGACTTCTTGTTCCTCCAGCCAAATCGAATTATACATCTTGGTGATGTCTCCGATGGCCGCATGTTCTCCTTCCCGGAATCTGAGAAGCACCGCCCTGATGGTATTCAAAACATCTGGACCTTTGAGCAGAATGCTATTCATGCTAACCCCTCCGAATTCCTGGCTGCTATTCCAGACGAGTCGTACTGGCGTGGTCACTGAATGGGGGTTTGGGGCGGTTAGGTGACTCACCCACCACACAGCACCTTTCCAGCTGTCCATAACATCTTTAGTGAGCTTAACAGCAAGCTCCCCTCTCTACCATCTCATGGACTTGCCTCAGGTAAGCCTCTTTCCACAGAGGGTCTCTCGTGAGCCGCTTCTCAGTCTTCAGGAACGTTGCTTCCACAGCCTTTCAGTTGTTAGGAAGAGAGACTGGGTTTTCCTTCCAGGGGTACTTCGCATCCCAGTGGGGCAGATCGCTGTGAGCATCTCTCTCCCTGAAGGTTAGACCTTCCTTTATTATCTCCAGCTCTTTCTCATCAACCAGGGACATCTCCTTTCCTCCCGGCGAGCACTTTCCACAGCGACATCCTCCACAGATTGGGTCTCAGGCAGCACCGATGCTGTCCCACTTTAGCCACTCAAGGACCTCTTTATTGCACGCTGCTGTCATTCGAACTTCTACTCTGTTTTCTTGCTCCAAATGGCTTCCTGGCCTTCCCACAAAGTGTTCTTCAACCTTGAAGGCTACCGTTCTCATTGAATGAGCAAAGTGAGTCTTCGACCGCCAAGCAGCTACCTCCACTTCTTCAAAGAGGTCTGGATGCACACCACTCACGAACTTGCCCAGAGGACCATCCCACAACACTAGATCGCTGACCCTTTGCAGTCTTTGCGGAGCTAATTGCCCTTCACGAGTGCTGATTAATAGATCGATCTTCTTTGGGCGGGCCAGTACTCCCGGCTCCACTTCAGGGAAAAACTGCTCTAGCCGCTCCGATTTCACCTCTCGATCCACTTTGGCGATGTCTTCCATCCCATAGCAAATCATCTCATGGAGTTTCAGGGTTCCTCGGGAGGTCCACACTTTTATTTTCATGAGAGATACCTTTTTGTATCAACTTTCACCTTCATCGTACCGACACCATACACGACAAGGGAGATCGGGTCACCGGTCAGTCTGAGCCTTTCCGCAGCTTGGTGTGTAATATAATTTGTGTCAGAAGCGAGATCGACCAAAGCTCCAAGGCTGTCTCCTCTCTTTGTCGTGACAGGCACGAGCATCATGAGGACTGAATGTTCTTTCAAGCCACTCTGTTCTATCAGACTCTTGCCAGAATACACTATCGACGTTGCCTTGTTAGTACAGGCTCTGCGGACAGCCTCCAACTGGTAGGGAGTCAGTCCCAACTCGGCGAACACAGCTTCTTGCTCCTCTGTCAGACCTCGAGTTCCCCTCTTTTCCTCTGCTTTGTTTTCTCTCCTACCAGCATCTTTCTTTGTTGATGCTTTAGGACAAAGGAAATAGTGGTGGTCTGCTGGAGTGTCGCCTTTCTTACACTCTTCTTTCAGACAGAGAAACTTTGGAGTGCAGTCACTCTCGACTCCGTGAACATCCAAGCACTTTGTACATGCTTTTACCTTTTTTACTTGAGATCTCTTCTCTGACAGATTGGCTTTTCTGAAAGTGTTACAACAAAACAGTTTACCTCCGTGATCTCCATCACACACGGCACATGGTAACAGCTTGGAGTCCCTTTTTACTTCACTTGCTGAAGTCTTAGTGAACAACTTCTTCTCTCTCCATCTGTCACCTGGTTTCTCCCAGTGGCTTGATCTCTCGGGAGCATTAGCAGGCCATGGTTTGCTGGGTAGCAACTGCTCCAGTCTCACGAGCAACGACTTTTGTTCATCCAGGAACATCAAAAGCCTGTCGAAATGGTTTCCAGGATGAACGTCGTTCACAGGTTTTCTCACACACATGAGCCACTCTCTTTTCATAACATCAGGGAGTTTGCTCTCCAAAGACCGAATCACCAGCTGATTCCGTACAGCGTCTTCACACCCCAGGTCTGGGAGGTCCAATACTGCCCTCTCCACTGCTAGAATCAACTCTAACGTCTCTCGAGGCTGATGTTTGTTTACAGCAGGTCGTGATTGAAGCTCCAACACAATCTCTTCAGCTGTTTGTGCTTTGTCACCATAACGGTTCTCCATTTCCCTGAAGATATCGTTTGCATCTCTGCAGCGCAACAGCCTGAGTTCACTTTTCACAGACTCACTTATACTGTCTAGTAAGTGAAGTTTCTTGCATTCCTTTGGCCCCGTAGGTTCCGCGCCTGGATACTTTCCCATTCAGCCTTCCAATGCCAATAACCCCTCCTGTCCCCGGAGAATTTAGGTAAGCTTATGGGTGTGAGCCTTATTTTTGGTCGGGCCCACTGAGAGCTGCTATCCCCACCGGCGTACAAACCAGGGCTACTATATGGCATGCTACTATTTTGTCCCATGCTGAGATCGACAGGCGGAGTAGCACGATCGCTCAGCAGTTGTGCCATGCTGGCTAGAGTTGGAGGTAAGGTGAAACTGACACCAAGTCCACTGTCTGACTTCCTTGACTGCAGAATTGGTTGTAACGTTTGTTGGGGGGTATTGTGTACGGTAGCTGCGACATACCTGCTCTGAGGTTGACTAGTGACTATAGAACCTCGAGCTATACAGGTAGAGATGCTTGCTCTGTCTGTAGACATGAATGAAGGAGAGCTTGTGGTATATACAGTTCCCCGCCCCTCAATGGGCGGATTAACAACAGCAGGCTGACTGTTCACAGGTGGAGTAGCAATGGCAAGGGTGAATGGTTGGGTAAAGGTGATGCTATTCACAGCTGTAAGGCTGTCGATCTCAGCTATGACGTGCCCACCGACCGCGTCATCGCCTCTCTTATCTTCATCCTCATTCTCATGTCTGTATGCCCACCCATCCATCAGTTGCTCTTTATCCTCTCTCAATGATAAAAAGAGCATCCATTTGTCTCTTCCATGTGGCCGATAATCTCTCCAAGTGCACACAGCCTCCTTGAGTTCATGGAGCTTCCTATCCAGTTTACCACTTTCGACCCTTTGCTGCGTCCATGGCACTTTACTTGTGCCAAGCGCCTCAGCTCGATCAAAAGCAGACTTGAACTGTGTTACAAGAGCGTCTATGTCTGGTCCTGCATACTTAGACCACAGCATTTCCATGATCTTGCTCTCAGTTTCAAGGAATTTTTGCTCACTGGCATTTCTCCTCGTCACAGCGTCCCGCGACTCACTGTCGGCACCTGTCGGGTCTATCTGGCTCTGTGCGTCAACATACTCATTACTGACATCAAGGAGTTTGTTATAATCGTCCTTCAATTTCGCTAACTCTTCTGACAACTCAACTTCACGTAAACGGCTAGCACTAACTTCAAGGCGGTTCATTCTTGTTGTAAAGATTTGTTGCGCGTTTGAGCGTTTGCGCTTTAAACTCTCCAGATCTGCCATTTCTGTCTCTTTTTTCCTCTTGATTTTAGTGATCAGAAACTCTAAAATCACTTTTTAGCAAAAAAAATCGTTCAGAAGAATCGACTCAAAAGATTCAACTCAGCTGTTATGTCTGGTAGCTGCATTGTTAGCTCCGCTGCTATTATCCACACAGTCTTACTCACGGTTGTAGAAGTTATTTAGCCCTTTAACGGTCCCGTTAGCTCTTGGCTTCGGCTCCTCCATTGCAGTGGTGTTGTTAATGGCCGCTTCCTTCTCAGAATACGGGTCTCCGATCCTGACGTCGGTCATCAACGATGGCTTCTTCTCCACTTGGTGTCCGCGAATTCTCGAGCACGGCTCCGACGGCGGTTTATAACTGTCAAGTTTTTTACTAATTTACCTGTTATAGGTCAATAAACTCCCCATTGGAAGGGTTTTAGGACAAGCACGGCGGATACAACTCAAGCCATCTTTAGCTTTTTATTGTGTACACATACACAATAATCATTTACAAGCAAGGTAGCCTGAATGTTACTGCTACGCTAGCCTATCAGCTAGTTATATGTGACATTTTAGCTTGTCAGCTAACTAATCACTTAGGATGCTAGGTTATAAACCGGTAAGCGTACCAGTCCTGATCAACAACAGAATGAAAATGAAAAAAAATGGCGCATGCGCACTGACTAACTACGCATATTAGATACACAATCTGGTGACTAGGAACGACAATAAAACATATCTGTAACCTAATAGGATTATAACATATAAGAAATATAACATAAATATTCCTGCATTTAGAAATAAGATATAATTAGTTAAAGTATAATAAATTAGAATGTCGTGGAAAAGTTCATTTATTTCAGTAATTCAACTCAAATTGTGAAACTCGTGTATTAAATAAATTCAATGCACACAGACTGAAGTAGTTTAAGTCTTTGGTCCTTTTAATTGTGATGATTTTAGCTCACAATTAACAAAAACCCACCAATTCACTATCTCAACTAATTAGAATATGGTGACATGCCAATCAGCTAATCAACTCAAAACACCTGCAAAGGTTTCCTAAGCCTTCAAAATGGTCTCTCAGTTGGTTCACTAGGCTACACAATCATGGGGAAGACTGCTGATCTGACATTGTCCAGAAGACAATCATTGGCACCCTTCACAGGAGGGTAAGCACAAACATTCATTGCCAAAGAAGCTGTCTGTTCACAGAGTGCTGTATCCAAGCATGTTAACAGAAATTTGAGTGGAAGGAAAAAGTGTGGAAGAGAAAGATGCACAACCAACCAAGAGAACAACATGCATTGAGGATTTTCAAGCAAAATCGATTCAAGAATTTGAGTGAACTTCACAAGGAATGGACTGAGGCTGGGGTCAAGGCATCAAGAGCCACCACACACAGACGTGTCAAGGAATTTGGCTACAGTTGTCGTATTCCTCTTGTTAAGCCAATCCTGAACCACAGACAACGTCAGAGGCGTCTTACCTGGGCTAAGGAGAAGAAGAACTGGACTGTTGCCCTCAGTGGTCCAAAGTCCTCTTTTCAGATGAGCAAGTTTTGTATTTCATTTGAAACCAAGGTCCTAGAGTCTGGAGGCAGGGTGGAGAAGCTCATAGCCCAAGCTGCTTGAAGTCCAGTGTTAATTTTCCACAGTCTGTGATGATTTGGGCTGCATGTCATCTGCTGGTGTTGTTCCATTGTGTTTTTTGAAAACCAACGTCACTGCACCCATTTACCAAGAACTTTTGGAGCACTTCATGCTTCCTTCTGCTGACCAGCTTTTTGAAGATGCTGATTTCATTTTCCAGCAAGATTTGGCACATGCCCACACTGCCAAAAGCATCAAAAGTTGGTTACATGACCATGGTGTTGGTGTGCTTGACTGGCCAGCAACTCACCAGACCTGAACCCCATAGAGAATCTATGGGTTATTGTCAAGAGGAAAATGAGAAACAAGAGAATATGCAGATGAGCTGAAGGCCACTGTTAAAGAAACCTGGCTTCCATACCACCTCAGCAGTGCCACAACTGATCACCTCCATGCCACGCCAAATTGAGGCAGTAATTAAAGCAAAATGAGTCCCTACCAAGTATTGAGTACATGTACTGTAAGGTCAAAAATGATCAAAGACTTCTGCTTTCCTGTCCCAAACCTATCTTCAGTAACAAAAGGGCCATTTGGAATTCCTGAAGGCACAGATGTGCTGATTGTGATCAAGGCCTGTAGGCCAAGATGTGTATGCATCGGGGGTCTGCTAAATGTCACACCTTTTGCACAGTGGGTAAAGCTGTAATCTGCTGATTGGTAAGTTTGAATGTCTCACATTTGGTTTTAGTCACATGGTCAAGGAAGGGATAAAAGAGGACTGTATCTGTTGCTCTGTCTCTTTCCTTTGCTGTCTCTTTCCTTTGCTGCCTCTTTTTTTTTGTTGGAGCTCTTCTTGGGTCTCTGCCCTCACTCCCTCTTTTTCTTCCTCTCTCTATATCTCTTTCTCTCAGGTAATATTTTACACGTTGGGTACAATTAACTATGCTTTACAATCCTTCATCTATTTTGTAACCAATTAAAGTGTAACCATAACAAAACATTGTTATTAAACCATTTCAATTATTAATTATGTGCTAACTAGTCTTGATTCAAGGTTAATCTTAAAGTGCTACCTATTGCAATACAATAGTCACACAATAGCAACGCTCTCCCACATATGTGGCTATTCTAACTGCGCTTATTTCCGTCGTTGTGTAAGTGGCAGTGGGTGGTAATAGACTAGAAATTTACAGTTTTATACCATTGTGCTGATAATGTTTCTTTAGTCATTTGGCAATCCTACAGCCTGAACCGCTGTAGGGACACCACCCTTAGAGCTTGGTGACGAAACCTGGGATCCCTTGCAGTGAGTTTTCTGAAATTTACTTTGGTCAGTCATCAGAATGAGGATTTTTTTTCACAGTTGATCTTGTGAATGGATTAAAGCTGGCCTTCTGACCATGGAGTGGGTAAGTATGTTTTCATTCTCCATTTTGCATGGTATAGAAATTAGAAGGTTGTAATTAGCTTAAATTGTCCCATTACTGTACACTTCGAGAACATTCAGACTCATCTCATCAGGGATGGAAGGGAAAATTTCTGACAGTGACGTATTGTTTGCTTTATGGAGCAAAAAGGTTAAACCTAACTTGAGCAAATTCAGAATACAAGATCTTAATTCAGATGAGAGAATTCTTACATGGTGGAACATACTTGGTAAACGTGAAAAGAAATCGAAACAAGGTGAAATAATTGAGGCTTTAAACTACATGCGTTGTATAAGGCTAAGTGAGTTAACAATGTGTCTAACTTTAAGTATAGATGCTAAATGTGAAGAACTGCATTCTAAAAATACAGAGGCACAAAAGTCAGATGCTAAGATTCAAGATCTTCAATTGCAGCTAGATAACTTACTAGCTGAGCAGTTAATCCTAAGTGAGAAGTGTAAAAATCACAAGGACATCATTGCAGATCTCAAGACTAAGCTTAAGGCACAAGAGTCCATGTCTCCCAAAACGCTTAACAGCGATGGGGCTAAAAAGCATGTTCACTTCTTAGAGGAAATTACTTGCTGTGATGATTCTGGGATGATTTGCTCAGAGGAAGCATGTGCCACTGCTCAAAAAAGTGTGCCGATTTCAGTTCTTAAGGTGATGCAGCACTTTAATAGCGCAGAGTCGTGGACCAGAACGCATGGTGTGAAGGAAGCATTAGAGAGTCATGAAAATCCTCAAACTTCAGGAGAACACAGCAAACAACCCTATGGCAAAGAGAGCAGCTTTTGTCGTTCCTGTCAAAAAATAGGCCATACAGAGGAAACATGCTGGTCACTGGGTAGGGGTAGACCCCCACCTTATTTTCAGAAAGATAGGAAACCACTTTCTAAAGGCAGATATCAATGCTCATTTGCAGGTAAAACTCTTAGTGAGTTGACTGCATTGTTCATGCAAGGCCTCCAGCTATTGACTTCACTTGCTAGTGGGTTAGCAGCTTAATAGCAATGAGTTTAATATGTAAACATCCAAATTTCAGTTATGCTGTTTGTATTTTCAAATTTGTAATTGTGCTTAAGACATTGTGCACATAGAACACACAGTATAGTTGTTTGTGCTACTACATGAACACAGACTATTTGGGTTTATTCTTTAAAAAAAACACATGACTGCTTTACTGTAAGTGTGTGAAACACTTAGGTTAAAGGTTGTAGATGCTACATGCATACTAGACCATGTGTCTTGTGTAAAATTGGAATAACTGTAATACTGGAATTGCATAGCGATTTCAAGTTGCATGTGTGTCTATGTTGAATTTTTTTGTCTCCTGAGTGGTACACTCTGCTATTTTCCATATAGCTGCAGTTAAGCCATGTACAGGAGCATAGAATTGCCATGTGGCCACAGTGTGATTCACAATTGTCTTATCAATGAAAATGCTTTCCTCACAACAGGATTCAGCTCTGAACTTTGCACTTTATCATGCTCCTTAACACAAAAACATTGGTGTGGAAGCGTTTTGAGCCAGATCACACCTCATACTCACATTCTCAGGCTGGCTCCCTGTTACAACAGGGCCAAATTTGCATCACAATTGTAAAACTTGCTTGCCTTTGTTTGGAGCATGATTACACTGACACATAGCCACAGCTAAATGCAGACACATATACTACCATTTGATCTTCACACACAGAGTCAAATCTACATCTGTCTGATACTGCCTCATATAATGTTAAGTCTATACATCTAGACTGTATTATAATTGTGAATTTCTTCCAATTATTGTTTGTTTTGGTTTCTTTTGGTATACCTAATCACTTAGCTATCATCTCTCCAAGTTTCAAATGTAAATTAGTATTTCTCACTTTTACATAAGTACAAACATTTTCATTTATATATCATGTAACTAATTTGATTTGTTTATTTGTATGTTGTCCATTTCAGTTGAAACAAAGATTGTTTTTGGACAATTGAATCTCTGTATTTGGTTACACTGAATATTTTGCTTATACTCTTATTGATGAAGATGACATCTGCACAGTACAGAAAGCATGTTTTCATGGACTGTGTCACCTTTTGCCTCTTAAAGTGTGGCCAACGGTGCCAAGGGGCGACTTTGTAAGGTCAAAAATGATCAAAGACTTCTGCTTTCCTGTCCCAAACCTATCTTCAGTAACAAAAGGGCCATTTGGAATTCCTGAAGTTACAGAGGTGCTGATAGTGATCAAGGCCTGTAGGCCAACATGTGTATACACCGGGGGTCTGCTAATTGTCACACCTTTTGCCCAGTGGGTGAAGTTGTAATCTGCTGATTGGTCAGTTTGAATGTCTCACATTTGTTTTTTAGTCACATGGTCAAGGAAGGGATAAAAGAGGACTGTATCTGTTGCTCTGTCTCTTTCCTTTGCTGCCTCTTTTTTTTTGTTGGAGCTCTTCTTGGGTCTCTGCCCTCTCTCCCTGTTTTCTTCCTCTCTCTATCTCTTTCTCTCAGGTAATATTTTACATGTTGGGTACAATTAACTATGCTTTACCATCCTTCATCTATTTTGTAACCAATTCAAGTGTAACCATAACAAAATATTATTAAACCATTTCAATTATTAATTATCTGCTAACTAGTCTTGATTCAAGGTTAATATTAAAGTGCTACCTATTGCAATACAATAGTCACACAATAGCAACGCTCTCCCACATATGTAGCTATTCTAACTGCACTTATTTCCGTCGTTGGTATAAGTGGCAGTGGGTGGTAATAGACTAGAAATGTACAGTTTTATACCATCGTGCTGATAACGTTTCTTTAGTCATTCGGCAATCCTACAGCCTGAACCACCGTAGGGAAACCATCCTTACAGTAGTAAATGAACATACTTTCCAGAAGGCCAACAATTCACTAAAACAAATTTTTTATTGGTCTTATGAAGTATTCTAATTTGTTGAGATAGTGAATCTGTGGTTTTTTTGTTAAATGTGAGCTAAAATCATCACAATTTAAAGAGCTATAGACTTAAACTACTTCAGTCTGTGTGCATTGAATTTATTTAATACAAGAGTTTCACAATTTGAGTTGAATTACTGAAATAAATGAACTTTTCCACGACATTCTAATTTATTGAGATGCACCTGTATACACCTATTTCTTCAAATACCCCAGAACATAATAACAACATCTATAATTTGTAATTTACATATGCAAATAATAGTGACACCTGCTGGAAAGTTCTACACACACAGCCCTGACAGTGACAGCCAGATAACAGATACCTCTTGCCTGCAGAACGTGTGGTTCTGAACCAATTTTTAGTACCGTCATTATGCGATGTTGGCATGAACTGAAGGCCTAAACAGTGAAATTAGCGGTGATGACAACTCAGAAAGGCTACACTGGATCTACGGAAGTGGCAGTGAATGTCAATGGTGTTTAGACAAAACAGGGATGGTGCCCTTACACAGTATTTGAAGGAAGAGGAGCTAATGAAGGAGCTAATGAATGGAAACTGGTTCCACAAAGGAGAAAAATAAAGCTGAATATATCCCAGAAGTGACAAAACACAATAAGCAATACAATGAGGTGTGTCAACAGTATTACATTTCCACACTCCCCTCAAGGCCACTCATTTCTGACATAATCTTGGACAGGGTGCAGATATAAGAGGACCACGGTGTGAGGATATCACAATGGCTACAGAATATTTCAGAGATTTTACACAACAGTTAGCCACAGCCTCAGATGTCACGTCTACGGACGAGCCACAGTCCAGTTTACTGCCTGATGCATGTTGCACACAAAAATGTTAAGCATTTTGTTTTAAGAAATACAGTATATACAAAGTATATACACAAAAGGAAGTATTACATTGTATTACATTCATAGGCGGAGTTTCACTTTTTATGGTGGGCACCCATGCAGACATACCAGACCAACTGGTTTTTCTTTCATCTCTTCTGATAAATTTTCAGTCAAATCGTTTTCTGTGTGCTAGATCAGAGCTAGAGCCCTGCATTTCAGCCCTTGAAATGCCCTTGAATCAGACTTTTTTAAAAGCCCTTGAATCAGACTTTTTTACGCCCCTCGGGCTGGGCTTCGGGACAATTTTTATGTCATAGTTCAGACGCGGGCTGGGCCTGTTTTAGGCTTCTCCTTATTTTTATATTTTAGACATCCATCAATTAGTGATGAAAAAAATTGCCGCGCTGGTGGAAACAACACAAGACCGTGCTACTGTGACTGTCAAGAGCGGCTCGACGGTGTTCGGTGTTCAGTGTCCAGCAGCAGCAGCAGCATGTATGCCGTCAGCGTAGCTGAACAGTTCTGCGTTCAAATGCACGCAATAGGCTTAAGTTTGCTGCAAAGCACCGGCAAAAGCATTACATAACTTGTCAGGGGGAAATAGTAAGGAGATATTTTAATTATTTACTAATAAACTAGTGTTTTCTGAGTTGGTGTCACAATGATGACATTGCCGATCCTGACTCGCCATCACCTCATTAGATGCGCCATTAGAGAGAAGTGCATCTTTACGGATTATGATTATAATGAAAGAGTTTTTGTTTTTGATTTATTTTATTTCGTTAAGTAGTAATTTAAAGCTTTCTATAGATATATTTATCATGTCTGCGAGGCATGTTTTCGCTGAGTTTCAGTTAATTTTTTTGAAGCGCTCCTGTTGAAGACGAGATGGCAGAAAGCGCATCATGTTTGTTTTCTTTACATCATCCTTTTTGTTGACATTGTGAGGCACACATAAAAGTAGACCCCTTTACAGTTACGAATGATGTATTACTCTTACCTTTATGAGCAAAAATGACAGCGTAGGCCTATCCACTGAAAAAAATGCAAGTGATTGCGCTGGCGCCTCCATGTCCTGCAAAGCGTGCTTTAGCTTCCACTCGCCGCACAAACTATTGGATACAGCGCACATTTATCTAGGTTTAACGTTTAAACATTGTTATATGCTTGAACTGTTTTATATCTATAGATTTTATTTTAGTCAAGTCGTGATGATTTAAGAAGGCTAAATTGATCAAACATAGGGTCACTGTCTGCCGCTGGCCGCTTGGTCGTTACTTTAAAAACAAAAACTTATATTTAACGAACAAAAAATGCTCCAAACGTTTTTCTAAATTAACTTTTTAAAAAAACCAAACGAAATATAATCACTTTGCCATTACATACACAACTGAACTATTTTAATAGCTGAAATAGTAGTATACTGTAGGCTGTTTTGAGAGAAGCTGTCAGATATGGGCTTGGCTAGGGTCTGAGCGTCTCGGGTCAGGGCCGGGCTATTTGAGGCCCATGCAGGTCCAGGGCTCTAATCAGAGCAAGTTTCTTATTCTCCTCATAACTGAGAAACTTATTTTTGATGTAGCCGAACCAACAGGCAGCGTCAGTGCAAGCTGCAGTAGTCTGAAAAAGTTTGGATATTTGTCCTTCCATAGCCTACTTCAGGGCTTCACTCTTGAGCCTACTTCTCAAAAGTGATGAGATGCGATCGCACATTTCACAAGATCCACTTCAGCTGTGACAAGCTGAGGGTGAAGCTTAAAGTCCGCATGAAATCAAAATCGACTTTATTTATTTTACTAGCGCACATTGCTAGTCTTGAACAATTAATCTGTGCAAGTTAATCAGCTGAAAAAAAATTGTTTGTATTCGTAATTCTCAATCAAAATCTGAACATTCGCTTCCGCTCTGAAATTGCATTCCTTCTCTGATGGCGTCAGTTTGACGGCTTGGGCAGAATATACTTAAACACACCCCTCCAACCATTAGTTTGCTATGAGTGAGAGATGAGAGGAGGAGCGCAAAAATTAAAACATGACCTCTATTCAATATTCAGTTTCAGCTGGAAATGCGTCACTACACTGATATAAAGTCGGCAGCAACTTCCGGTTTTCAGTTGCGGACTTTAAGGCATACATGCTAGTAGAGGATTGGTGCCGTTTTTCCTCAACTGAATACTGCGTCACACACCACGCTAGAGGGCAACGCTTCATGTGAAAATTGCCTGTCCAATTCAGCCAATGGTGACTCAGTCCACCACATGTTTATTCACGGGTTTATTAAAAAATACAACGAATTTCCATTATTCAGCTAACTTGCTAAAGCGGGAAAATAATGAAAAGAGAGCCCTCTCATGTAACCTACAAGTTTGCGAGGATGGGGCTTAAATATTATAGAAATTAATTTAGCCCAAAACGTACTTATTCAGTTCAATAAAATAATAAGATAATACAAATAAAATGAGAAAATATAAATTATTTAATTTTTATATTTTATTCATAGCTCAGACAAAATCATTATTGGCTCTCTTCTGGGGGGTCATGACCCCACCGCCCCCACCCCCCCTAAGTCTCCGCCTATGATTACATTGTAGGTTTTCTAAGAATAAATCAACTTGCAATGATGGTTCCATGGATACAATTAGGAAAATACATTTATGAGAAACTAATAACTGTTTATACTAATATTTAGTATACTAATATACTTATCAAAAACTTTGAGACATGACTCTTCTTTATGAGGAAGTCGTGGCCTAATGGTTAGAGAGTCGGACTCATAGCCCAAAGGTTGTGGGTTCGAGTCTCATACCGGCAGGGATTGTAGGGGGGAGTGAATGTACAGCGCTCTCTCCCACCTTCAATACCACGACTGAGGTGCCCTTGAGCAAGGCACCGAACCCCCAACTGCTCCCCGGGCGCCGCAGCATAAATGGCTGCCCACTGCTCCGGGTGTGTGTTCACGGCTGTGTGTGTGCACTTTGGATGGGTAAATGCAGAGCACTAATTCTGAGTATGGGTCACCATACTTGGCCACATGTCACTTCACTTCACTTCACTTCACTTCTTAACAAAGAGATCTAGAAATTGCTTGAAAAGATTACCTTAATAAAGTAAAAACTGACATGTCTGATATGGCACTGAAAGAATCAACTTCTCAAGTGGGCGAATGCGTAGGGCCACACAGTTGGATGGGTTGAAGGGTCTTCTCCTTTTTCTCATTGCTAAATAGGAACCAATTCCTTTCCCTGAGGGAGAAGCCTGCTTTCATGTGGTAAGTCCTCCATCAGCAATCAGAGAGTAAACCACACTAGTTTACCCTCCTGCCTACTATACACCCACCCGTTGTGGCTTATTGTGCTTATTATTCCTATATTACACAACACTAAAGAGTTAAAATGAAGGGTTGAAGACACTTTTCCATTTCTGAGTCTGTTTTTAAGGGTAAATTATGGAACACTAAGTCTGATGAGTGATTTTTAACAACTATCATTTTCAGAGCCTTCCTCATCATGATTTGATGGATACTTTAAACACAGTGATGCCATTATACTAAATAATGGAATAAATATATATTTTATTTATTCATTTCTAAGTTACAGCTGTTATTTGAGTTGTTTTTTTGGTAGAGATTTTTCCAGATTTTTCTTATATCGTAAGATATATATCTATATCTATGTATAATATATATATATACTCTAATATTTTTTTTTTTTTTTTTTTTTCAATGACCTGGGTTGCCTAGCATCCTGCTCTCGCTTTTTGATCTGGCCTCCTGTGTCCAACCTATTGAAAGGCATATACACCACAACCAAAAATACTAAGGAATAGTTGTAATGCACAGAATGTACATTAATGGTTCAGAAATTTTACTCATCCTAATGCACAGGATGAGTAGGAAGAGGATGAAGGGGTAGGGGGAAGGGATGATGGGGGATGATGGTCAGGTTGACCTGGGCATCTGGAACTGATGGCCCGGAGAGACTCAGAGTGGTGTTATAGACTCGTTTGTATTTTTAGGCCAGACGATTAGGACCCTCTAAAACTGGGAAGAGCTGAGGTTAGCTTGAGCTTGGTGGAGGTCTTTGAGATTGTTACAAATGGTATGCTTGTGATGTCCAGCGACCTAGGATTCTGATAGTCTCATCGGCGATTCCACATCTGGCTGCTCCAACGCGAAAGGAATTAATTGAATAATGTTCTGGAGATATGCCAGAGATACGGAGGATTTGACAGAAGTGCTTGCTAAACCAGAATCTTGTGGCCAGTTTTCCAGTTTCAGTAAGAAAAAGCAGATCTTTGGGAGATGCTCACCTTGCGTATCTAGAGCGGACATATTCAGAAATAGGTTCAAATGGACTGAGTAAGGAATTTAGACGGAAGATGTCACTAGGAAATTATGTTCATAATTGGTCAGTTTTGCTTCTTCGAAGGGTGAAGATGAGCGTATCTGAGGAGTGTGTGAGAGGTGTGAGAATGAGAGATAGCAGGGCAATTGTTGCCAGTGGTTAGTTTGTAGAAGAAGTTGATCCCTGACATGTAGGTTTGGACAGAGCACATGCGAATCTTTAGGGAGGAATGAACGTAAGATATGAAGTTCCAAATGGACATCATGTCAGTTCATGTCAGAAAGCTGATAGAAGAAGTGGGTCCATGTACAATGTTATCTTCCGTCCAATCATTTTTTAATTCAATATTGAAATTTGAAAAACTGGCAAGTTTTTAATTTGTTCAAACAAAACAAAACATCAAGAATTCAGCTTCATTTTTGGTTTTTACGTTCAGGGATAGAAAACGAATAAACAACTTGAATATTCGATCTCTATGTGGGTGGGAATGAAACACCCCTCTCCGTTGATTGGTCAATCAAACCTTACAACATAATAATAGTCCTTAAAAAAACATAGGTAGTTTTAGACAATAAGCTGAGTTTATTTAATTAATATTGAGTATTGGCCAGCTTACTGATGGCATACAAAATTGTTATTTTCTCTGCCAACTAAACCAAAGCAAGCCACAGAACTGTTGTGCGACTGACTCGCAGTAGATGCATAGAGTGGTGTATCATTCCTGAATGAAACAACAATTCAATGACCAATTATTATAGACAATCATTTCATTTTATTCCTAAATGAATGAATGAAGCATTTTGAACGAATAGATTTAATAAAAGACTCCTTTATTAACGCAATGAAATACCGCCACCTAGTGGCGATATTACTTTCATAATTCAAGTATCATTTCATTTGATTCATATTTCTGTATTAAAACATTAATCTCATTTCATTATACATTTGTAATTGCTATGTAAATGCACGTACAGTCGTCTGATCAGCATTAAACTGTAAATACATCTAAAAGCATCTTCAGAAGCAGACTCTATATCTCTGAATACTGATTTAATTGGTAACAGCCTATTGTCATATTATTCTAAAATGTAAAAAATAGAAAAAAAAACTGAAAATCAGTTGCCCCTTATGGGAAAGTTAATTTCTTACACTGGCTTATTGTTCAAAGTGTTATTTAAGGGTTTGGATATGTTCTTATAACTCAAACGAGTTCACCTTCAAATCATGACGTCAAATTCACATTTCACTAAATTCAATCACTGAAACAAGCACTCTGACGAGCAAATAGTCCCATGTCAGTGGGATAATAACAGATGATTTCCTGAATTTGTATAAAGTGCTCTATGAAAACTCAAAATAGAAAAATAATAGATGTGCTGTGAATGTAAATTACACAAAGTCATTTATTTTTATATCTGTCATATTATTTAAGTTACTCCTTTGTCTAAAACACAGCGTAATGTCTAAAACAAAAGTTATGACTGTATGTTCACATAAATTAATAGTGGTCTGCGTTTCATTACAATACATTCTCCCCGCGCTGCATTGTGTAATGATTCATCACTACGGCTGGGATCCATTTGCAGTTTTATTTTAAACTTAATCAAACAAGCAGAGGTCAAGACACAGATTAGGCAATATAGCGAGCGCTGAGGTTTACATAAACAGGCTGAGTCGGGGCAAAGAGTGGTCCAAAAGCATTAATCCAAAAACCATAGCAAAAGTCCAAAAGGCAGGCAGAAATTGATAAAAAAACATAAGACAGGCACGGTAACAACAAAAGACAATCCAAGGATACAGAGAAAACACTCAGTAATGTTCACCTAGGTAAAACAAGACTTTGCAAAGAACCCAGGAGAAAGCTGACTATAAAAAGCCCAGATAACGGGGCCAGGTACGGGGCTGATGGGAAATGTAGTAAGACAGGAAAAATCAGTACTCTGGTGATGGGGCCCTCTGATGGCCCGAAGAGGGAGTCATGGAATCGCTCTCCGTAACAGAGCCCCCTCCCTGCGAGCGGCTCCGGAAGCGAGGAAGTGGTCTGTGCACCGGTTGGTCTATCCGGATGGTCTCGGTTGGAATTCCTCCACCAGATTGGGATCCAAAATGTCATCAGTATTCGCCCAAAACCGTTCCTCCGGGCCGTAACCCTCCCAGTTGACCAAATATCGGAGGGTTCTTCCCCGGCGTCTGGAGTCGAGTAATTCTCGCACCTGATAGATCTGCTCGCCTTCCACCGTTATGGGCAGGGGACCCTGGTCCTCAGGCGCCTCCTCTACCCCCTCACCGGGACCAGCAGCGGGCCTCAACAAGGAGACATGAAGTGTGGGAGAAACACGGAAATGATTAGGTAAAGCCAATTTGAAAGATACAGGGGTAATCTGTCTAATTATCTGAAAGGGACCCACGTACCTGGGACTAAGTTTGCGCTCACTTTCATCAAGAGGGTCTGGGAATTCCAAGTATTTTCAGTGAGCGAAGAGTGCCTTGTGTTCGGGCCGGCCTACTCTCACGTTGGCCTAAATATGTACCCAAGGTTCCCACAACGACTTTTCGCGATCAGGTGGTGAACCTGCAAGCACTGCCCTCGGAGGAGGCAGATCCAACCTTGGCGTTGCTGTGTCCCGTAAGAGCGCTGCACATATACGTGGACCGCAACCAGAGCTTCAGAAGCTCTGAGCAGCTCTGTGTCTGCTACGGAGGTCAGCAGAAAGGGAAGGCTGCCTCCAAGCAGAGATTGGCCCACGGAATAGTGGATGCCATTGCCTTGGCAAACCAATCCCGAGGCGAGCCGTGCCCCCTGGGGGTAAGAATGTCGTTGCCTAGCATCCATCTGGCGAACCTCTGCTCTCTACCCAACAAAACGGACGAACTCCTTCTGCTCTCCCGGACAAATAAGGATTTTTCAAACTCTGCTGCTCTGTGTTTCACGGAAACCTGGCTGAAAGACGCCATTCCGGACAGCGCGTTGAGCCTCCCGGGCTTTCAGCTGTTCAGAGTGGATCGCGACGCAGAATCAACGGGGAAATCACGCGGCGACGGGACATGCTTTTACATCAATGAGAGGTTGTGTACAGATGTTACAGCGTTGAAGAAGATGTGCTGTTCAGATCTAGAAGTGCTCTTCATTAATTGTAAGCCTTTCTACTCGCCATGGGAGTTTTGCTCATTCATTCTCTTCAGTGTCTACATTCCTCCGCAAGCGCACGTGAGCTCCACTTTACAGAAACTCGCTGATCAGATCACAGAGACAGAACAACAACACCCGGACTCTGTTTTAATCATTCTCGGGGACTTTAATAAAGCAAATCTCTCCCGTGAACTGCCAAAATACAGACAGCACATCACATGTCCCACCAGAGACAGTAATATATTGGATCACTGTTACACCACAATAAAGAATGCATATCACTCTGTTCCACGGGCAGCTTTGGGCTCTCTGATCACTGTTTAGTTCATCTTATTCCGACCTACAGGCAGAAACTGAAATCATCTATACCTGTATTAAGGACTGTAAAAAGATTGACTAATGAAGCAGAGCAAGATTTACAAGCTTGTTTTGACCTCACTGATTGGAGTGTTTTTGAAGCTGCTGCCACCAATTGTGAATTGTGAAGTGACATGTGGCCAAGTATGGTGACCCATACTCGTAATTAGTGCTCTGCATTTATCCATCCAAAGTGCACACACACAGCAGTGAACACACACACCGTGAACACACACCCGGAGCAGTTGGCAGCCATTTTTGCTGCGGCGCCCGGGGAGCAGTTGGTGGTTCGGTGCCTTGCTCAAGGGCACCTCATTCGTGGTATTGAAGGTGGGAGAGAGTGTACATTCACTCCCCCCATCTACAATCACTGCCGGTATGAGACTCGAACCCACAGCCTTTTGGGTTATGAGTCCGATTCTCTAACCATTAGGCCACGACTTCCCCAATCTGGACGAGCTCACAGAGACTGTAACATCTTATATCAGTTTCTGTGAAGATATGTGCATTCCTACCAGGACTCATTTAACCTTTAACAACAACAAACCATGGTTCACTGCAAAACTCAGACAGCTCCGTTAGGCCAAAGAAGATGCTTACAGGAAGGGGGAAAATGTCTTGTATAAACAGACTAAATACACACTGGAAAAGGAGATCAGAGTGGCAAAGAGGAATTATTCTGAAAAATAAGGATTAAATTCTCTTCCAGTGACTCTGCATCAGTGTGGAAATGTCTAAAAGAAATCACTAATTACAAGTCACCATCCCCCAGCACTGTGGTGAATCAACAACTGGCAGATGATCTGAATGAGTTCTACTGCAGGTTTGAAAAACACCCCACACCCGCCCTGAACACCTCTCCACACAACCATTCGCACCTCCAGCAACCCCCTTTTCCCCACACCTGCAATTCAGATCAGAGTAGAGGTGCGCCAGGTCTTCCGGAAGCAGAAAAGGAAAAAAGCACCAGGCCCAGTTTGTGTTACACCAGCCTGTCTGAAATTTTGTGCTGACCAGCTGGCCCCCATCTTCTCCCAGATCTTCAACAGATCACTGGAGCTGTGCAAAGTCCCTTACTGCTTCAAACACTCCACCATCATCCCCATCCCAAAGAAACACAAAATTACAGAACTAAATGACTACAGGCCTGTGGCTCTAACGTCTGTGTTCCAAAAGTTTTGACTGTGCGGCCCCACTGAAGAACATTACGGAACCCTGCTGGATCCCTGTACACCAACTACTGCACATCTAAAGACCCCTCTGTCAAGCTCCTGAAGTTTGCAGACGACACCACACTCATCGGCCTCATTCAGGACGGTGACGAGTCTGACAGGAGGTCAAGCAGCTGGCTGTCTGTTGCATTCTCAACAACTTGGAGCTCAACATGCTTAAAACTGTGGAGATGACCGTGGACTTCAGGAGAAACCCCACTGCACTCCCCCAACTCACCATCATGGACAGCACTGTGACTGCAGTGGAGTCATTCAGGTTCCTGGGCACCACAATCTCTCAGGACCTAAAGTGGGACATTCACATAGACTCCATTGTTAAAAAGGCTCAGCAGAGGTTGTACTTCCTTCGCCAGCTGAGGAAATTCAGCCAGCCACAGGAGCTGCTGAAACAGTTCTACTCCGCCATTATTGAATCTGTCCTCTACACTTCAATAACTGTCTGGTTCAGCTCAGCTACCAAATCTGACCTCAGAAGACTACAGAGGGTAGTCCGGACTGCTGAGCGAATCATTGGTACAACCCTCCCTTCTCTCCAAGAACTGTACTCATCCAGACTGAGCAAAAGGGCTGGCAGAATCACTCTGGACCCCCTCACATCCAGCACACTCCCTCTTTGAACTGTTGCCATCTGGTCGACGCTACAGAGTTCTGAGCACCAGAACGGCCAGACACAGGAACAGTTTCTTCCCTCAGGCAATCCATCTCATGAACACTTGACAATAACTGTGGAACACACACTATTTATTCCAGATGACCAGATGAGTCCTCTGGACTTTGTTGCAGCCTAGAATTAAACTGCTAGCTTCCAGACGAGAACGGAACACTATTTCAACACACTATTTTCCAGTCTAATACTGTAAAGCTGCTTTGTAAAAATATACAAAGCATATATAAGTAATGGTTATTTATATATGAATAACCATTTATATATAAAATAAAATGGTAGTGTCTATTTACACTAAGTGCAAATAGCAATTTATTCTATTTACACTAAGTGAAAATAGTAGTATTTTTCAATGATATGCTATTTAAACTAAGTGCAAATAGCTATAGATTGTATTTACACTATGTTAAAATAGCAAGATTTTCTGCTATATATACTACTTATTTAAAATAGTGGCAATTATCTGCACCTCAGTATTGTAGTACATTTCAGACAGGACCACTTTGGCAAGTTACTTGAGTTTATTGAACACAATTTATCTTTGGCGGTATGGTTCCTATGTGGGTTTTTTGCTCCAGAATAAATTGAACATACAAGAGCTTTAACATTAACCCCCGGAACCATCAGCTAGGAAATACATACAATTAAGGCACTTAGTAATGTCTTTAAAAGCGAACAGTGGTAATCGTGTAGGCTATATGTGCAGTGGAACTTCTATACTGTAGTTTGGTTATGAGGATGAGAGTCTCTCAGCAGTGAGGTCCATGGCAGCCGGGACTTGGAAGCCTTAGTGATCTGAAACAAAAGAAGACGACAACCAGAAGGTGCACAGTAATCTGCTTATGCTTAAAATGGGGAGGGAGGGAGGGTTGCGAGCAGTTTAAGCATACTTACCGAGCAATAATATCACGTATATATGTCCCGTGTCTAATAGGAGAATAGTAGTGATTGGAGCGATTTGACAGCTGACTGCATCAGCTGGTTGCAGCCTATGCCTACATGGACCTACTGAACTACGTTGCTCCTTATAAAACAGTATGCAATAATAACATACTGAGTGTAAATTATCATTTGAATTCAAATTATTAAATGGATGCATTGGAACAAAAAAAGCACCCCTCACCTACCCTACCCCTAACCCTACCCGATACCTTATTTTCAACTTTTCGATTACTTCCTTAATTTTTATTGAAAATAAATACCTTTCCGATGTGATATGAGATTTGAAAAGCAAGAATTAAATTTCGGCAAAAGGCAGGTTTGAACTCGAGTCGATCGTGTCAAAAAGCACACACCTTACCAGATCTGCCACTAGTACTGATGCTTTACAAGCGGCTTTTGTAGTCTTAATTACCAACAAGGCGGGCTATTTGCACTTAGTGTAAATAGACACTTCGTAAAAGAAATAGCTTATTCTTTGGGCCCTTGTTGTAACATTTACATAAACCTCAGGAAGTAGACGTGCATACATACAGGCAGACACAATTGCTGAAGAAGAAAAAAAAACAGTTGAAGACATTTCCCAGACATACACATCGAGCCTGTGTCCCAAAAGTCATCTAAAATTTGGAGGCATGGCAGTTCTTACATTTACATTTATACTTATGAATTTAGCAGACTCTTTCATCCAAAGCGACTTACATAGCAATTTAAAGGTGTCATAGGATGCTACATGCACTTTTACAGTTGTTTGAACTGAAATGTGTGTTGGCTGTGTGTGTACACATCCACCCTATAATGATAAAAATCCACATAGTGTTTTTTTTTTTAATCTACTAAAATCTTTACCGCTTTCTCAAATCGAGCCGATCTCAGATGCCTGTCTGTGTAATGTCACAAAAACAGGCCCCTCCCACGATAGTTTGATTGACAGTGGCATTTCAGCACAGACTGGACTGGCGTCTTACCTTAGACCCACCCTGAGAGAGCTGTCATTAGTCCGCCATTGTTTCACCGCCGGAGCAGATATAGACAAGAATGTCTCCTAAGCAATTGAGGTTGTTGTCATGATGTAATAATGAACATAGCAGTCGTCATTTACTCCCGACATCTTTGCCACTGAAGACGCAGTGGATTACGTTTGTTTTTGAAGGGAATGTGCCTCCAATACCCGAGCAAATCATTCGTGATCCAGCTTCACTTACAGAAGTGAGTATAAGGTTTTTTAATGAGTCTTTGCAAATCGCCTTTACTAATAATGTGCTAATTAGCACATTATTAGGAAAGTAAACAGTCCCTCAGAGAGTGGCTTGGAAGAGAGGGGCGGGGTCAGCAGAGCTCATTAACATTTAAAGGAAAATGCTACAACACGGCATGCACTGAAAATAGTTGTTTCTGACAGGGTAAAAAAGGTGTTTTTACACTACCATTGAGAAATTTTAACCAAACTATGTTACAGACTTTTCATTAAGACCCTAAAGAATCATATCAACTTGTGGAAAATGGGCATCCGGTGACCCATTTAAAGTATATTGCATTAACCAGGCCAATCAAACATGTTCCGGGCCTTGTCCTCGATGTCTCATTCTTGTGATCATGTGTCACATGATACCTGAACCTATTTTCAAAGATGCATTACTTGGACCCCCTTGAAGCAGGAAATGCTATAAGTTCTTTTTCCCACTGTGGTCTTCCACCCCGGAGCATTGCTCAGTTTCAGGTTGTGTTACTCTTGTGAGTAATTCCACAACTCCTCATTCCGAACCCCAGTTCCCACAGAGCATGGTGATGTGCCCTCAGCCTAAAAATTATTTGTGTTGAGTCTACTTGACTATCATGTTATGAGATGCCAAATGTACTAGTAGCAAAAATGAAATAAAAAAGAAAGAGGTAAAAAGAAAGGAAAATCCACAACACAATAGAAATGATAGAAGAATAGAAAATTACAGCACAACCAAAACTAAACATTTTTTAGTCTGCCTAATAATGACATCATGTTAAATTTTTTGGTTGGTCTTTAGGTGGTTTGGTTCTCTAAGTTGCTGCATTAAAGTTGGTCAAAGAACAGTTCACAACTGGCTTGCATAATGACAGTTTCCACTGTCGTTTTGAAATTTTTAATTGTTCATTTGGAACTGGTCCTCACACGCACACTCTAACACAAGAAAATGCCCCTCAACAGACACAAAGAGGGAGAGAGAACAAGCCACCATATTATACAAATACAGAATGCATGCAAACTGGTTTCCCCATATGCTCTCATCAAACTCAAATCAGTCTGGGTGGGTGGGCCTCTCTCTCTCTATTCCCTTTAAACTTTTCTCTGTCTGGTCAGACACATGTCTGTGATATTTCCTAAATTATGGGCATTGTGCAGCCAAGGTTAGGGCTGTTTTATTCCAGCCTTTGACAGAACAAATGCCAAAGTGAGTCGCAGGACTCTGGCAGCTACCATGTGTGCAGCTCCACAGATGCTTTGTCCACAGCAGCCCAGCTCTGCCCACCACCAGCCCTCAGCAGTGTGCACAATAGAAAATGCCAATTTTATAGTGGTTTCTCTGGTATTCTAGCCAGGACATAGATTGCAATGACACTTCTTTCTTACTCCATGCCACCCAATTGTCTTTAGTGTATAAAGAATAATTCTGACAAAACCAGCCAAAGAGGATCCTGCTGAAGGCAATGCAACCATAAAGGTATTTACCTCATGACTCAGAGACATAGGGAACCTGCTTGTATACAGTACTTTTATTTTTAATGTATGTTTGAAAAAGGGTTAAACATTCATTCAAGATGTCATGGTTGCAATAGTAAATAAAGGGAAAAAAAATTGTTAGGAGTTGTTATTGCACAAATTCAATATTGCTCACCATTCACATTTTTAGTCAATTATATTACTGCCAATATATTATATATAGTTATATTTATATAGCTATATATATATATACATACATGTGCGCACACACACACACACTTTCAAATTATATAATATATAGAATATGCTACACTCACACACCACTTACATTTAGTAAATTGTACATTTAGCAGAACGCTTTTTATATAATGTTACTTACAAATGAGGGTCATAGAACAATCAAACCAAGACAAGAGGCAATCCAGTTTTTTTTTTATTGCTAGACCACTAAAAGTGCTACTTTGAGGCCCCCTTAACCATAAAGGTATTTACCTCATGACTCAGAGACATAGGGAACCTGCTTGTATACAGTACTTTTATTTTTAATGTATGTTTGAAAAAGGGTTAAACATTCATTCAAGATGTCATGGTTGCAATAGTAAATAAAGGGAAAAAAAATTGTTAGGAGTTGTTATTGCACAAATTCAATATTGCTCACCATTCACATTATTTATTCAATTATAATATACTGTATATATATTATATATATATATATAATATATATATATATACATACACACACAAATTATATATATATACACACATGCATATATATATATATATATATATGCTTACAACTCACACACCCACTTCCATTTAGTAAATGTTACATTTAGCAGACGCTTTTATATAATGCGACTTACAAATGAGGGCCATAGAAGCAATCAAAACCAAGAAAAGAGCAATCCAGTTTTTTTTTTTATTGCTTAGACACTAAAAGTGATACTTGAGGCCCACTTTGTGAAATCATTCACTAATCTTATATTTCACTACCTATACCTCTACTTTAGACCAAGTCTGCAAAATATAAGCACATTACATGCTTTTAAACTCAGTTTGATATTGTACGATAAAAATAAAACAAGAATAGAGAACGCTAGTGTTAGAGGGTCATTTTTATAATACAAAGAAAACAAGTAGATAGAATAGAAAAAGAACGAAGAATGCTAGTATTAGAACGTCATTTTAAAAAATATTTTTTAAATAAAAAGAAAACAAGTAGTTTTCTTGTTTAGAATAAAAATAGAATACCGAGTAGTGAAAGTGTTAGAGGGTAAAGTGTAAATGGAAAAGTGTTTTAGCCGTTTCTTGAAGATGGATAAGGACCAATCTGCTTAAGGTAAAACTCAAAGTGACTTTGTGCCTCTTTGGGATGGAACTATAATGTGTCGTTCACTCTCGGAAAGCAAGCTTAGAACATCCGAAATTAAAGTTCCCTATATGGGAAACGGATTTATTGACTCTTTGATCATTGATGATAGCATTTAGCCTATTTAGACTAAATAGCAAATTAGTATTACTATTATTATTATTTACTGATGTTAGTAAGCATGTACAAATTTTAAACTGCAAATTTAAAATGCATATTTATTTTAACAATTATAATATAAAAAGGTCATATTCGCCACAAACAGTTAATGTTTAGACACAGAGTAATATTGCGCTTCTCCTCAGTCTCCCGATCTTTTAAGCATTTCACTGATCAAAGCCCCGTTACGCACCGTTAAAAAAGAATGTCAGACTCTACGTCCCATATGTTATAATTAGACCTAATACAAGAGGACCATGAGATGTCACAGCAGCCAACAGTTTATCCTTCTTCGGTTATTTGCCTTAGTAACTTTTTTTACATATCAAATTAGTTCCATTACTGTTCCAATTATTACAGCAAACCAAATAAAACAGATTTTTTCATTAATGGATCGAGTTACAATAAAGTAAAACTAGGCTATTATCTAAACTAACTAACAATACACAAACAGCTAGTGACGCCGGTGTTCTAATAATGAATTTAGCAAAACTGACTTAAACCTCTTTCTAAATGGCCGGGGGCGCAATTTGTCAAATAGGCCTATATATTTTATTGGAAGACGCCATGGAAAATGTGAACTAGAGAAATCTCGACTGAACGAATCAGTCTATCTCAGTCAACTACGGTTATTATTATTATTATTATTATTTTATTTTAATTAATTTTTTCTAAAATCAGGTTTTCAGCAATATATTTTATCAACTCGGTTGTTTGAAGTGAGCGAGCAGAAAACCAAATGTTATTTGTTTGCACATCCAAAGGTGAAGAATTGTACCATGCTTTTGGTCGCAAATCCATGAAACAACTGGAGTCGTATTACGTATACATTTGAGGATGCATTATCTATTGATATGAATATTTGAATAGTTAACGTGAGAGTTAACAGGGCACAGTAGTAAAGGAGTGTTAAAACTAAAGGCCTTAACAAATGAACTCATCAACCTTAATTAAAGGCAGAGGGCGAGCGCATTCTGGGTGGTCCATAGCGCAGATAAATATACGGGGCCCTTTTCAAGCCTTAAAAACAATACCTCTATCAATGTGCATCCAATCTCTTAAGGGTACTGATAACAGAGATATACTCCTGAATGTTGACATTTCTTAGTAAAGGAAGTAAAAAAGTTTTTTTTTCAATTAGTAACATTTGAAACGTCTATGTAGCCTGCACACGTCTCAACATAAAGGTGACTCAAAGTGAATTCGTTATATTAATGTATGTCGTATCTTAATTAAATAAATAAATAAAGTCTGCACTCTCAAAGCATGAGTGCTGCACAGAGATAAAAACATTTACTAAACATATACCCAGTAACTAAATTAGACAAGAAAGAAAGAAAGAAAGAAAGAAAGAAAGAAAGAAAGAAAGAAAATTTCTGCAGCATACTGATATGCATTTGCATGCCCCATGACGCATTTATTTTACTATCTTGTCCATAACGTTCACAATTAGGCAAATCAGTGTCAGTCGCAAAGCAAAGAAATTAGGAGGTGCAGTATGTCAGCTGGGAAAGTTCGTGTGAACTTGCCTTCATGAAGCGATACAGCGGAATTTTGCAGTCTTCAGAAGACTTTCCATCAACGCGATGTTACCGAAAACGTCCATTCTTCCACAGCCCAGGATTCTTTAAATGTATATGTAAAACTCAGAATGCGGATGCGGCTAAAGGCTATGTGAATTAGCTGCACTACCGAGGCTTTTGGCTTGATTTTTGATTTGAAAAGCTCAGAGAGAGTGTTTAGATTCTGTAGTAAACATCTTGTCTGTGTTCCTGTCTATCTGGAAAAAGAAACAATATTCTACCGATTATGGTCTTTTTAAAGTGGAAAAAAATAACTTACTGCATAACGCGATTTTGCAGCATCTGAACTTCCCTAAAACCAGCTTTTTATTTATTAGCGTGAGAATGATTTAAAGTTCAAAGTATTTCATGTACAAATTACATTAATGAATTAATCATTTTTATCCCGTTTATATTATCAAAAAGCCCCAAAAACGCGGTGATCATCCTGTAATGTTACGATACTAAAAGTTGAATTTATTGTTGGTTTAAAATCGTTTTGTATTGTGCGGAAGAAACAAAAGTCTCTATGCTAACGTGCACTGAATATGCTATTTTATTTACAATAAATAAGACTATAAACGCGCGTTACTTAATAGTGATATAGTTGTGTAGATGTCAGTGAAGCCCACCTCAGCAGAGCTGGCAGTGGGAGGGACACTGGGCGGCCACTGAGTGACTCTGACGTGCTCATGCTCAAGAGCCTGAGAGGAGCTGATGGAAACAGATAAGTAAAAGCTCAACTCCTAAAGGAAGAACAAGAGGACAGGATCTGAAGCCGAAATAATCTCTTTTCCCTGCAGTAGCTATTCAGTTTTATGGTGCGTAGTACTATCACAGGAGTAGTGCGCAATTAGGCATAACCAGAGAGACAGAGGGGGCATTTCTGCAGTACAATTGGTTATTAATAAGTAGCGTAAAATCGCAGTATTTTTGTTCGTGGATTTTGACTTGCGCGTGTGCGTAAAGAATGACTGCTGAAGTCCAGCAGCCCTGCGTGCAGACCCCTGCACACAGTAGCCCCATGTCGGAGAAACCGCACGGACAAACGCCTGTGATGGAGACCTCCTCTTCCTCCTCCAGCACCAAAACAAAAAAGTCGACCGCTGGAATCCGTCGTCCTGAAAAGCCCCCGTACTCTTACATCGCTCTCATTGTTATGGCCATCCAGAGCTCTCCAACCAAACGACTGACTCTGAGCGAAATTTACCAGTTCCTCCAGAGCCGCTTCCCGTTTTTCAGAGGCTCATATCAAGGCTGGAAAAACTCGGTGCGTCACAATCTATCTCTGAACGAGTGCTTTATTAAGCTGCCCAAGGGTCTGGGCAGACCAGGGAAGGGTCACTATTGGACCATCGACCCGGCCAGCGAGTTCATGTTCGAGGAGGGATCTTTCCGCAGGAGGCCGCGGGGATTCAGGCGCAAATGTCAGGCGCTCAAACCTTCCATGTACAGCATGATGAACGGGCTGGGATTCAATCACATACCCGAGTCCTATAACTTTCAGGGGGGCGGCGGGGGCCTGTCTTGTCCTCCAAACAGTTTCCCTTTGGAGAGTGGGATTGGGACGATGAATGGACATTTGGCCAGCAATATGGAAGGAATGGGCTTGGCAGGACACTCCATGTCCCATCTATCAACGAATAGTGGACATTCCTACATGGGCAGTTGCACGGGATCCTCGGGGAGTGAATACCCCCACCACGACAACTCTGCATCGCCGCTTCTTGCCAGCGGGGGAGTGATGGAGCCGCATGCCGTGTATTCTAGCACAGCCTCGGTCTGGCCTCCAGCGTCCCCGGCCTCTCTAAACAACGGGGCGTCTTACATCAAACAGCAGCCGCTCTCTCCGTGCAACCCTGGAGCCAATCCACTGCAGCCCAGTTTACTCACACACTCTCTGGAACAGTCCTACCTGCACCAGAATGGCCACGGAACCACCGACCTTCAAGGTAAATGTTTTAAAGATAATTTGATCCCGACTGCCATGTTTGACAGAAATAGTTTATCTCGTTGTTTTATAAGTTAATACTGAATCTTTTTTTATTTTTTATAACGTCTGAAGCTAACAACAGGCCAGCTAAAATTATGCAGCATAACGACACACATTTGTGTAATTATCTTCCCCTTCAGTTATGTGTTGGTCACATTTTTCATCAATGTTTATGCAATTTTTAGAGAAACGCACAAAGAATCACCGCATTTAATACACATAACACTGGCACCGTAATGCAAAGTATGATCATTTTCTTTAACAAAACAGATTTAAAATAAATAAATAAATATATTTTTTTACAATTTATACAACCCAACCTCCCAGAAAAAAAAATGCCTCATTTTTGTTTTAAGCATAGGAATTTTTAAAACATGAATTAAATAAAAAAAAACGTGGTGGACAATGTCAGGTGACGTGTTTATACACAAACACACATATGTGACCCGACCAAAAACCATCCATAGGGTTTCGTTTTTTTGGGAAATTGAGATTTTGTCCCTTGAGTATGGTTTGTTAGGATATGGACAATTTGCAGAGAATACCAACTCTTGAAACATCGGGAATCTGAGGTAAGCAATATAATTATATACTTATATATATATAGCATAGATAGATAAATATATATAATAGATATATAGTGATATATTTATTGTAGGATATTTACAAAATATCTTCATAGAACATATTTTCCCGATGAATGCACGACTTAATGTCACAGGCGAATGTTCATCTCCGAGACAATTTCTTTATCATTACTATACTACTACTACTGCTACTACTACTACGACTACCGACTAATAATAATAACTAACAAATCAATAGCCATTAGGCAACGTTTTTAGCAGGCCACCCCAAAGTTACAGCCAACAGAACATAAATTTATTCATAAAGAACTTTAAATGATCAACTAAACTAACCCAACATGTTTCAACTGAAGGGTGAATTCTATTAGTCTTTTGTTACAATCAGTGTTTTTAATTGTTCTGTCCAACCCGCAGGTATACCGCGAATTATCATTCCACTCGCCAGCATTTGTCACAGGAAAGAGTTTTGGTCTTCTCTTTTAACCCATGTCCCTCTTCCTCAATGCGTTCACCAGTGGATTAGCTCCTCTACCACCATCAGCACTGTTGCCCTATCAACATCAACCCTGTGTGATGTGACATGCATGTTACAATGCACACACTCTATTCAACGACGGAGAAACCGGGCAAATAGACCCCAATGAAACATGAGAGTGTCTGTAATGGTGTTCTTTTGGAAAGGAAAGGGGAATACGGAATTAGAATGGCCGGTTATTACTAATCAGAATTTTTTGCCATGGAAAGGCACTTTGTTTAGAAAACGTACAAACTCAACAAGGAAGCACTTCAATAAGTTCCGATTCGCTACTTTTTAGAGATTTCCAAAAATTGAAAAAAAAACCTACAACTTCAACCTCTGCGAAGAAGCTGGACAAAATAAATCAAAATGCATCTCGTTTCCACACAGCTCTACTATACTGTGCTGGCCGCTGAACTACCACGCTCTATATGCAAAGGATGAGTGAAACGCTCCGATATAGTGAGAGATGTTCTATAAGATCGAGTTTGAAACGTTTTGTAATGTTTTTTCCACATAATTTTTTCATTTCGTTTTACCATTGGAACACGTAAGAACGCGAAATTGACGTCACTTTTTAACCTAAAGCGCAATTGTAAAGTTATTAATTGTTCAAAATGTTTTAATTTGTGGCTCCAGTTATCCCCACAACGGCGTTTTTAGTGCCTACGTTTAAAAAAATAAAAAAAATCTAAGATTACTATAATTAAGTCGTAATAGTTCGAGAATAAGTCGAAATATCCAGAATAAGTTTGAAATGTATTCCGAGAAATAAAATTCGAAATAATTTACGAGAATAAAGACGAAATTTTTTGAGACTTTAAATCGTAGAAATTAAAGTTAGAATAGTTTTTGAGAGTAGCCTATAGCCTTTATTGCGCATGCAAAAGGCCTGGATTGAGAGCACCGGGAAGTTTGCCCAGGCCACCCGGAATTGATTTTAAATAATTGTTTTGGAGATCAGGCTACCCGCATCACTTTATTGGGATGAGGAGGGATCCGTTTAAAAGGACTTTAAGGACGAAACAGCTTATATCCAAGAAATAACTTAGTATGGATTAACAGACTGAACAGAACAACCTTTTATTTTTAACATCCAGCTCCCAACACCCAATTTCCGACATTCTTTGGGGGTCCGCTGTAGCGCTCTCTTATTTAAACCCTTGTAAGACCTACCATATATGTGGGATTATTAGCTGAAATCATACCATGTGTCATACTCGCGGGGGCAGTATGCTTGGAAATAATATTTCATGGCTTTGATTGCATTTGTTATTTGTAGTGCGCCAGCCACCCAATAATTGCTGTAAGCTTTGTGCTTTGTTATTTTTAATATAAGTCTCAGCTTTCAAAATCAGTCTTATAGCGAAACACAAATTATGTTTTACAATCATGTGTTTTTCAAGCTCTTTAATGATCAAATCGCTGTATTTATGTGAATCAATTCATTAAAGTATACTATTTTCTTTGTGAAAATTCCAAAATTCCAAATTTGTGAAAATTCCACCAAAAACGCCTGTGGCGTCCAAACTTTTATTCCTAACATGTAGCCTATTTAATTAATAAAACATTCTAAACGTTGAAGTGGGCTCCAACTCGTTAACATAAGTTTTATTGTTTTCTTTTCTGAGGTAACATGTAGGCTATAACATGTAAGTGACTATTCACACGCTGTTTTATTCATGGTATAATACAGTAAATGATTGGACATTATATTTAACGTCTTCCATTCATTATTTGTAGCACGCCAGCCACCCATTAATCGCAATAATTTTGTGCTTTGTTGCTTTTAATATAACACAGCTCAGCTGCTAAGCTTTCCATTTTTATCACGAAATACAAATTATAAATTTAGCAAGATTACAATTGAAGGTAACCATCAGAAGGCAAGAAAAACACAGTAAATGATCCTTAATTTATAATGAAAATAATGTCTCATTATTGTAGTCGGAAAGACATGCCGCTTAAACTGAAGCGAATACAGCGATCTGTCACGCCACATTAAAGAGCATGAAAAAAACACATTATTGTAATATACTGTTTATATTTCGCTATAAAACTGACAGATTTTGAAAGCTGAGACTTTGGAATATCTCCCGGTGTTCCCAATCCGGTCCATTTGCATGTGCAAAAGGCTAGAATATACTCTCAAAATATTATAACTTTAATCTTTATTCTCGAAACATTTCGACTTTATCGTAATATTTCGACTTTATTCTCGAAACATTTCGACTTTATTCTCGTAATTTCGATTTCATTCTCGAAATATTTCGACTTTAATCTCGTAATCTTAGATTTTTTTTTTTAACGTGGCACTAAAACGCCGTCGTAAACCACAGAATTGACCGCTTTATTGGCAATATTTGCCCAATGTAATATTAAGGTTAAATATAAGCACTGTTAGTTTTTTTTTTTTTTAGTTGTACATATCTATACTGACACGTCTTATTTCTCACTGTTTAAACTGTACATGGTGTAGAAAATAACTTTTGGTAGGGTTTTTTTCCCCCTTATTTCAAATACTTTAAACATTAGTTGATGTAATACTTCAGTTCTATTGAAAATTAAAATAAATAAAAAATGTCTTGAAGTTTGCTATACCTGTTCAAATGATGATTTTTCTAAACAAGATAATTTGTTTATGTTTTGTGGATTTTTTTATTTTTATAGATTGAATCCTATAGATTTGGGGACTAAATCTCTGCATTATTCATTAACCAGTAATTAATTTAAGTTTTTTATTGATTGTATAGAGTTTTTAAAGACATTATAGGCCCATAATCAGAAATTCATAATGCAGAATGAAAAGAGGGCGAACTACAACACACAAGAATAAGGTTTTTTTTTTTTTGTTTTTTTTAAACATGCTTCATGATAGATTTTAAGTCCTGGAAGAACGACTGACCGTCTTATGCTAAAATATACGTGCAAAACCAACTGTTTTATAATTCATTAATATACCATAATGGAATATTGTACGAATAATTATTTCAATAAATCCAAATTATTGTAATATAGTCCCTTTAATGCAAGAAGTAAAGATGTGGATTTACTAACAAATGTTGTCTTGGTGGAACTGAAAAGTCTGAACATAATCTATAAATTAGCATTCATCCCATCTTACAGGGAAAACCTTATATATATAGATAGATAGATTTATGATAGATAGATAAAGATAGAGAATTAGGATAGATAGATAGATAGATTATAGAATAGATATATCTGAAAAGAAAGATTCATTGAATTTACTAAAAAAATTACGGTGGCAAATTCACTTTCCTTTTATTTAAATAAACAAATTTTTGCTGAAAGTTAGTCAACCTAAAATTTTCAGTTATTAAATGTGTCTACCTAATTGATTTGAAACCGCTTACCTTAAAAAAAATTAGTATAATTTTTTTCAGTGAACTGTTTGATGACAAAAAATGTAATTTTTGAGCTGTTCCTTTAAGCCCAGGATTGTAGCCCAAACGTTGGTCCTGGAGGCCATGTCCCAGGACGTTTCCTACCCCTGCTTTAAGCTGTACTTTTACCTCACTTATAACGAAGTTTTTGTTTTTGTTTTGTTTTTTATTTCTTTTTCATTTAATTGTTTTGGTTACTATTTGTCCCAACTTGTATAATGCTGCTAAATATTTAAACATCATTCATATAAAAATCATTATGGAATTGTTTGGATAACATTAATAATATATGGATAACTCCTAGTGACTCTCTCTTTCTTTAGGCTTAGCAAAGAACGCTTTTCTTGTCAAAAGTATATCAGTTTATTTTGTTTCTGGGTTCTATAACAATAAAAGTTATTTTTGGAAAAGGTTGTCCAGGACATCAAACTTTAAAACTCTCTTCTCTCTCTCGTCATCCTCGTGGGGCCGGGGGAGTCGGTCTCTCTCTTCTCTATAAGTAATAGGTATAATGGGATATATTATATAAGGTATAGGTATAGGGGGTTAGGGGGGAATATATACAATAGAATAAATATGAGGCCCCCATACATTCCTAGATATGGAAAGATTTTTTATTTCAAAAAGCCTATAAACTCCGCACTGTAAAAAAAAAAAAGATTGCCATGCTTGTATCTCCACATATAGTGCATGCCTGAACCCCTCAACACGGTTTTTGTCCAAAAAAGCCGTGTTTTGTCCACTTTTCAAGGCCTCGCGATTCACTTATTTTTACTGCAGAAGCCGACAAGCGCCCTTGTTTTTTTTTTAACAGAAGCCGATAAGTCCATTTTAGTGAATCAGCGCGTTGTATTCAGGTCAGGTGACAAGGCTACTTTCATTTTGAAAAGACGTGCTAGCTGAGAGGAGTTGCATCAAAGCTGACTAAAAGTGAGGTCTAGACGAGAAACGTTGGATAAATGGAGGACTCCTGTGATGTCTTCTTCAGGCGATAAAAGTAAATAAAAGCTAAAACTTGTTCACAGAACCCTTGCCAAGTAGGTGCGTTACAATGGTAGGAAAACCCTTCTTTTTGTGTTTTTTACTCTGAAACATGAATGGTGTAGTTATCTGGTTTGCCTGAGAAAAACACTGTTGGGGTTTTCTTTTCGTGGAACTTCGAACTGCTTCCTCTAGGGTTCGCTATGGGGAACGCCTCGTCGTGACAGTGTCTGAAGCATACTTTGAAAAAACACCAACTCGTTGGCCGTTGACAGCCATGACGTCACTACCGGTGTGGCTATAGTATAAATAGGTGCCGGGAGCTACACATCATTCTCTTCTTCGTCTTCATTGACTGTTTTGTTTGAAGCGTGCATTTGACCGTGGTAAGAGCGATCTCTATTTATCTCATTATGGCGAGCACTAGCAAAGCATTTAAGGGTGTGTGCATCCGTGTTGACGTTGTTTACATCTGATGACACACACGATATATGCGTTGTTTTGTTTGGGCAAAGAGTACACACGTGATGTCTCCGAGGGGGCAGTCGGCGTGCACTGCGAGCGTTTTTTTCAAGAAAAAAAAAAAAAAAAGCTCCGCTCTCGTTTGTCTCTCTTTTCAAGGAAAGAGGGACAGCCATCAGCTCCCCGTGGTTTAGGACCCTCCGCTGCTGAGGCACGGATGGGAATGAGCTCGTGGGGATCGCAGGTGGATCTGGCCGATGAGTTTGAAGAAGGGTTTTCCCTCTCGCGATCGTCGGCTGTGAACGAGAGTGAGCCGCTGGAGGATGATATTATTTAATTTAACATTGTCTGACCCAGGGGCCAGTGCTCTGCTGAGTTCAACCCAGGAAGAGCAGGAAATTAGCCGAGGAGGGCAAAATAAGCGGGCTGGAGCCGTCCCCAACCGCCTGCCCTGCGTATGATGACCTTTTTGGAAAATGATGGATCGTCGCCACTGTGATGAGAAAATGATTGCCCCTATAGAGAGAAACGTGGCCAGCTACTCTCTATGGGTGAGACTCCTCTAAACTCCCTTTTCCTTTACATCTCGCTCCTGACGCCAGTGCATACGCAGCAGCAGCATTCGTCTGTCCGCTTTCATTTTCACACGATGTGGATGCTCCAAGCATATCACGTTACCCCAGGCTGAAAGACCTGGAATAGAAGTCCGGTCTGAGCCCAACACCCCGTTGTCCTATCCCCGTTCCTCAGTTTGAGGATCAGAGACTGGCTCAGAAGGCCAGTGTCGCGGCTCGCGCTCCTCCGCCGCCCGCGGGTAGGTGTAGGAAGAATCGCGGGTCAAAGGAAGGTGAGTAAAGACCTAAGGGATGTGATCCAGACAGGGCTTCAGTGCTTTTGTCCGGATCAGAGTGATGCCTCAGTATCTACTAATTTCCTTCGGGTGTCTTACATCTGCCCTTATCTTCACCCTCCTAATTCCCCTGTAACCACCATCTCTCCACCTGACCGAGGTTAGGTGGTAAATTTCCTGCATTATAGTCTCCTATACTGGACCTATGAGGTTTGGTTGGTTCTATGGCTTCATATTGACCATCTTACTGATGGTCCGGTCTAGAGACTTCTCCGGACCAGCCTTCCGATGCGGGAACCATGGTGGGTGATTACGATCCATTTCTAAATATGTTGATATCTGAAATATCTATATGTGTCTCTAATGAGAACTGGTGGTTTTGTGTGTATTGTGTGTATAACCCTCTGCTATTTTTCTTTTGCATGGTTTTTTCCCTCGACCTGTGTTTTTCGGTTCCCTTTCTAGGTAGGTTCCTCGATGGGCACCCGCCTCTGCTTGGGTCATAAACGGGGTGCTTCCCAACGTGCAGTTCTTATGTTCACTCATCGATATATGGTCCAACGGTATACGACCTTTTCGGCTTTACTTATAACACAGGCTTCTGCTGGAGCCTTCGTGATCATCAGGCCCCCCGGCGCGTCACTGCAAAAATTTCCTGGACGTCCGGGCTGGGGTTACGCTTTCACGCAACCCTGACTGGTCTACCGTATCTGGGACGCCCTGAGGGACTTCCCGATTACCAGGATATCCCCTCTTGCTGATTCTCGAGCGTGAGGCATAGGTGGCCATTTACGATAACCTTCCTTTGTAAAATGACTGTCTAGGGCAGTGCTCCCCCTCAACTTTGAGGGTTGTATGTAGCTTGCCTCCCCTTTTGGCCCTTACTTCCCGGGTATCCTGTAACATATTGCTTGGAAAAACCCTCTAAAAATACTTGCAAGCACATTAAGCTTTTCGCACTTTTCCTACAAATCCCATAAGTGTAAAGTGGGCGCGTTTATGCTTTGCGCACTTTTCCTAAAAACCCAACATAGCTGGTACGTGTGCACCTTTAGCTTTTGCCCCCTTTTCTAATCCCACATAAGGGTATTGTGCACGTTATGGCTTTGCTCACTTTTCCTAAAATCCTGTATTAGGGGTTATACTTTTTTGACGCTCGTTCCCTTTCTCCTAGTTGGTTAGACCGGGTCTAACCCACTCAGAAAGGAACGGGTCAAAAACCCAGGTCCTTGGGCTCCCTCACCTACAGCGTGTCTCCCTATCACACCACTCTTGTAAGCATCGCTCCCCTCACCATGAGAGGTTTTAATGAAGTTGTGCTTTCTTTAGTGTTAATCCTCCTCTGAGGAAGTTTTGGATTCCCCGCTCCATGTGCCTGTCCTTGTGGTAGTTTGAGCAGTGCTCCCCTTTTTTTTCAAAGGGTTACCTGGAATGAGCAACGTTATTCTTCTGAATTCGGAGTTCTCCTCTCACATTAGAGTTGAGTTCTCTGTTTTTCCCAGTGCACCTGGAACCAGTAGCATCAGGTGATTTAGGCCCTTCCTCTGCCTCTCTGATGCGTTGAGTGTTTGGCTAGCTTTCAGTATGCTTACCCTTCTGATTTTACAATCATGCTGCAGGTCGAGCCCCCTCTCGGGAGAGCTGGGTTTGTGCTCCCTCAGCCTAGGTAAACTACTGCTATAGCCGTTCCAGCATTGGAACATGCTGTTGGTCGAGCCCCCTTCTCGGATTGAGAACTGGATGTTTTGCTCCCTCAGCTGAATAATTGCTAACTGTTCCACCATTCCCACCATTTGGAACGATGCGGTAGGTGAGCTCCCCTGCTTGAATCGGTATGTTGCCTCCCTCCAGCTACAGATTTACTGCTATCCACTCCAGCATTATAGCCGTAGACAGCATTTTTGGGATGCTCTATTTCTATCTATGGGCTGCTCTTTCAGGGTGTCACGAGAACCCCTAGAACGGTATTTCAGGTGTGTGCACGTTATGCTTTGCCCATTTTTCTAAAATCCACATAAGTGGTAAGTTTGCACGTTATGCTTTGCCCATTTTTCTAAAATCCACATAAGTGGTAAGTGGGCACATTATGCTTTGCCCACTTTTCTAAAATCCTGTACGGTAAGAGCTATGCGCAAGAACTTCGTGCTCTTTCTAAGTGGTTTAAAACCCCGGTTCCGCCTTGGGCACCACTCCTCCTATGTATCCTCTGGATACCTACTTTAACAGTGTGTTGCTACTAGGGGTCTGTTGAGAGGTCTGAGTTCCTTCAGCACATTCAAAGGGAACGTGTGGTAGCCCCTGTGTGACAGCCCAAGACTAGTATGATTCTAGGCTCTTGGTCGTATTCCCCTAAAGGAATCTATTTCTGATTCCAAGCATTGAGCTCTACCCCGGGCCCAAGAGTCTGGCCCTAACAGGTAAGTATTACCTATAGGGGTATGTAGCCTAGGCCTTTGGCCATAGGGAATAACGTCACTGACAGCCGCCTAAACGTCCCAGGGGCAACTCCCATAGCAATATGTTAGAGTTGGTACTTAGTGCTCCCCCATGGTTCGGGCTTGCACTCCCCCTCAGCATGGTGCGTGGTAAATACCGTTTCCCCATAGCGACCCTAGAGGACGCAGTTTGAAGTTCCCATAAAGGGAACGTCTCGGGTTACTTATGTAACCATGGTTCCCTGAGTAGGAACGAGACACTGCGTCCTCTAGGTTTCTTGCCATGCTGTGGACGCAAGCCTCAGACGAAGAAGTGAATGATGTGCGCTAACGGCGCCTATTTTGTACTAGTCGCGGCAGTAGTGACGTCATGGCTGTCGCCGACCAACGAGTTGGTGTTTTTTCAATGAATGCTTCAGACACGGTTCAGGATGAGGCGTTCCCCATAGCGACCCCTAGAGGACACAGTGTTCCTCGTTCCCTACTCCGGGAACCATATGGTTCATAAGTACCCAAGACCTTGTCTGCTTTTGTATTGAACTTTTAATATGTAAAAAACAAAAAAAACATACTTTCAATGAACTTTAATTTTGTAAATTACCTTTACTTGTTTAAGTTATTATTACTTAATCAAAAAAACCCAACTGCAGTTTGATTGATATTACTTGGAATCCGCAATTAAAAAACTGATTCTGAACAAAAAAATTGATTTATCGTTTTTTTGGCAAAGAGACCCTTCATAATATTATATCTAATAGATATATATATAAAATATAGATGGTTCCTCAATTGTTACTCTTAAAAAAATAAACCCTCGAATTATATACCATCATGCAACGTTTATATACATATATAATTCGAGGTTTTATTTTTTATAGTTATATCCGGCTAAAATTAGGAAACAAACGGTTAAAACAAATCAGTATTGGCAGCGCGTCTGGAAATCTTACAGGGGCCCTCAAGCGAACTCAATATTGACCCCTGAACGAGCGCACACACGCATCTACTATTAGTGCGTGGCCGTGACCATGATCTGAACTCGCAAAGATTTCCGTGGATGTTTACATGAACTCAGGGACCACACATGAGCAGAGCTGTCACTTTTTATTCAGTGAATGTTTCTCAGGGCAAGTGTATAATTGACACACAACTTAAATTCGTGACTACAAAAATTATGAACAGAATTATCCATTCTGTTATTAATTAATTACTGACTACTTAATGTAACACACTTCACCTACTGTGTTGTTACGCTGGATGGAACCTCGATCAAACAGCCTGAGTTACGTTTCGCTATAAGCCTATGTCAGTAGACCGCACAGAAACTTTGTTACCACTGTTCCCGCACACTGTTTCCGCTTATCATCTTAGTTATAATATTTACTATATATTTAGGTATTGATCACAGTATCGATTTGAAGGTTTGGAAGGCTTGGAAGGCTTTGCCGACTGCGCTGTATATGTATGAAATATGCATTCAAATAAATGTACAACGTAATTCTACCTCTAACAAGTATATTTTTCTTGTATGTGCTTCTCAATCTCAGTTTAAAATAGTTTAATGGCATTATTTATATATACACACACACACACACACACAGAGCGATTGTATAATATATAATACAATGCATAGGCCATTCAAATCATGTTATATTTATTATCATGTTTTATTTTGAATCAATAGTTTTGTATTCAGCTATACTCATTTAATCCATATTTTATTGTGGGTTTAAAAAGTTTACTATGAAGACATGAAAAATACAAAATAGACACTCAATGTTGTTAAATATTATTTAATATTTCAACATTAATAGCAAAACACAAGAACAAGAATCATAATAATAATTAAATAAAAAACAAAGACTCTCAACATGAATTTAAATTAGGCTAGCCCAAAATGTGGGGACTGCACAATGCCTAAAATCATATACTGGTTAAAGCTAATATTCCAACATAAATAACAAATACAAGAACCAGAATAATAATAATAATAATAATAAATACAATCGCTCTGAATCTCAACATGAATAAACATTAGGCTACTATATGATTTTAGGCATTGTGCAGTCCCCACATTTTGGGCTAACTTTCTTCCTCCCATTGTTTCTGCCATGTACTTTTCACGTTGTTTTATTAACTTCATCTCAGTCTTAAAAATGTACTTTCATGTCTATATCTAACTTTCCTTTGATCTCCTTGGCACATTCACCTGCCGATTTATATAGCCTATCCTTTTACTAACTCAAGAGGTTGCATTACAGAAAAAGAAAAGGTTTGTTTTAAATAAAACGGTGATTAATATAAAATTCTAGACAGCTCTGAGCCAAACAGAACCTGAAGTATAACTAACTCCCAATTTTATTAATACTTGAATTAGGTGTTGAAGCAGTTAATCAAGGTGTTTAGGGTTGCTGGATAATTACAGACAGGTGTGTTGGAGCAGGGTTGGAACTGAAGTCTGCAGGACAGTAGCTCTCCAGGAGCAGGGTTGGAGGACCTTTGTCTATACAAATTATGATATTTTTGGTTATTTCTTCCACCCACTGCTGTAGTGCAGCAGAAGTTCCCAACCATGTTCCCATTTTATGTTTTGGAGTCTGCACATTTTGTATCGATCCCTTATCTGACATACACCAACTTCACATATTGCAGTCTCTAATGAGCTGACGAGTTGAATCAGGTGTGTTGATGATGGAGACTATGGCTTTGTCCAAATACCCACACTTGCAGTCTTTGCACTTGACCACTTGATTACTTAAATTACGTATTTCCTGTATTTGGCCGAAGTCTTCAAGTGGATGTGAAGACCACAAGTGTGTGTCGAACTTTTTATTACCTGATGGGACACACTAAGTGTTGTAAAAATGCAAGTGTTTACATAGCTTTATTTTTTATTTTAAATACTTTGCATTTTAAAATCAACTTCTAAATGTATGTTCAGTACTCCCTATAACATGACATCATTTTAATGTGTGGTGCTTCTAATTAAATGATAAAAAGCAGTTGCAAATGTTGTACAAAATAAATATCACCACAACTCATCTTTGCACCAATAAAAGTAAAAACACAGTTTTTCTACCAAATTATATGTAATATCTAATTATTATATTAATATTTAACTTGCATTGGAAAGTTTTCCGTGACCTCTCGCGAGATCTCGGCAAAAAGTCTCACAATTTATTCCAAAACATGATGCATGATGATATACACTAAGCCTTGAACAGCGCTCCGGAGCGGTATTCGAGATAATGTGGATTTAGTGTGCGTTAAGGGCACTGCACTTTGGCATTTTGAAGACATGGGACAGACTTGCACACTTACTTCCTGTCGCGCGCACGCGCTCTTAAGTGGCCAAGACCGCAAGTGTGGGTATTTGGACAAGAGGGGGGAACGCCCCTGTGTCCCAAAGTTGAGTGTGCACACTTTGAAGTCCAGGCCGTGAGATGATCCGCCTTGGCAGGATTTCCTAATTGCGACACCAGAGGTTCCCGATTAGCGCTCTGTCGCATAGCAACGGTGTGAGAGGGGAGCAGACCGAGACCAGGTAAATTACACTGGTTTGCTGCATCCTTTGTCGGATAACAACTTTAAATGCAGGAATTGGCTTGGAGCTTACTTGAATAATGTAATCATACATATGAAATACTAAAAAATACACACAGTTCAAATGCTTACTGATATCTTACAAAGGTGCGATTTTATATAGTTTATTGTCTTGATCATGGTGATCATACAGGTTAGCAAAAATAAAACTGTGAATAAAAAAAAATAGAGCATTGTACAGCTCAATGTTCAGCGGCAGCTGTCACAGCTGAACAGTGCTCTGTTTGACCGGTCCGAGTCCTAAAGATGCAGCCTTTGATATAGTTAGCAAAAATGTGTTAATATTCTGACAAAATGTTGATACTTTCATTTTCAAAATAATCAGAGGTGGACTATAAGGGAGTACATTCGTTAAGTATACTCGAACAAATATGAAGTACTACGTTTACATTTTTTTCCTCACAGGACAGCAGCACTACAAAAATATGGTCTTTTACCACATGATGCATTGTTGTAGATTAAACTACCCAACAGTATATATAGTAGACAACTTTAAATTGACTAACCTTTAACATATTCAGAAGTAAAATGCAACATACACAGTAGTGCAGCAGCAATATTAATGCAAAACCATTCTGACTAATTATTTTTTCAGAACAATACTGTATACCTTTAATGTACTTAAGGTATTGAGAGTAAAAGTAGAGTATGCAAGATAATACTTTTACTTAAAGGATAGTTCAGCCAAAAATGAAAAGTTCTGTGGAGATTCACCTCCTGAAGACCCCAGAACACATGGAGGCAGGGCTGGGCTCAAAATTGATTTTGTTTTTCTGATGTTAAACCTAAGTTGTTGTTAAACCTATGTTGTAAATAGTTTTAAAAAGTACTTTCAGTAATGTATAGAACAATTTTTTTTAATGTGTAAAAAAAAAATTTACAAGACAAAAAAAGAAACAATGTTTTGTGAAAAAAATTATAAGCTGCATTAAAAAAAATTAACAATGTACATAATTACTTCTCTTTTCACATTTCACATGTGAAACTGTCTCTTTACAAATAAATTACACTACAAAAATGAATAATGTATACAACTTATTTCATTTTTAACTTGCATCACTAAAATAAACTACAGTTTTTCAATATATTTTTTTAAGTCACATTGTCAGTGAAACAACCTAATTTCTGTAATGTACCCATTTTTTCCACTGCTTTCTCTTGCCTAATAGAGAATGCTAATAAATAATGTACTTGTTAAGCATTCTCTCAAGAAGAGAAAACAGTCTCTCCATTCTCTCCCTGCTCTCCTGTGCTCTTCACTCCTCTGTCTCTCTCTCCTGTGCTCTTCTCTCCTCTGTCTCTCTCTGGAGTTTGATGTCCTCTCTGAGTAGCCCCACCAGCTCCCACTCACTCACTCACCTGTCCAAGGACTCTTGCCAACTCTAAGGAGAGCAAATAAAACCCTGCATGTTAAAAACAACAGCACAATGATTTCAGCAAATATTCCTCTATTAACTTGGCCTTAATATTTTTTTAAGTCTTCCCCAGCAGGCTCATTTCTCCAGAAATAGTACATAAAACAAGAGGAAAATGGAAAAAAACACTTAGAAAATATACAGACAGGTTTGCAATCTAACATGAAAACATGACACAGCAGGACATGCTAAAAATACTGAAGTGCGAAGTTGGTTAAAACATGTAGACATGAACTGTACAGCACTACAAAACACAAACAAGGGAAAGATATGCATTATATAGGGGTTGTCTATGTTTGTGGGACTTTGTGTTTTTAAAAAATCCGGCTTTTCACACTTTCGCAGGTAGTTGAGTAAATGAAAACAATACGGACATTTCAATGTGAATTCCCCCAAGAAATCACCCGCCCTGTTTCTTCTCTTTGAGTTTTATGGCGGTGCAAACCCCGCCCTGTTCTTTTGAATTAACCACCTTTGTCATTGCGCGCACGTGCTTGGGATAATGGTCGGGTGCGAAGTGGCAATCGATGAGGGTGCATTCTGAATTGGGATGGCTTACGTCGTGACGCTGTGATGCAATCGCACTTCGGAGTCCACACACTTCAGTTTGGGACGGCCTTCGTCGCGCCGCTGTGGCACTCGCACTTTAAATGCGCACCCCGGAGTCCACGCACTTCAGTTTGGGACACAGCTATAATGTGCAGTGCTGGTGGG
>JADLZN010009372.1:392912-431234 GCA_018155175.1 Sinocyclocheilus anophthalmus | reverse complement strand
ACCGAATGTAAATAGTACAGTCTTTATCTTCAAAACAAGGTGAACAGTAAGACATCAGCATATCTCCAAGCAGCTACATATTGTGTTTTATCTCTACATTCTTTATGACATGTTTTGTCTGTGTTTATTTTGTGGAGGGGTGGAAAAATACTGCAGCTTCTTTTCTTTGGGCTCATGCAGAATCAAAAAGTTGTTGTTTTATTGAAGCAGAGATGAACAGAGCTCAGGTGCTCACCCTGAGCTAGCAGCATGAAGCTCCAGCTGAAATAGTCTCAGGAAGGACTCCTGCAGGTTACAATGGAGACGAAACAACTCAGTGGATGGTGGGCTTGGCAGTGAGTGACAGGTGGGTTCGCTTGCTAGACACACTCTTGAATAAATCAGACAAAATGGCATTACTGACAGGTATATTGACAGTTTCATACTGAACTGATGTTTCAAGAAGTGACCCTTACATTCTGGACACTGCAGGATCTGGAGAAAGTACTTTGTGTGTCCAGGAGAACCCCAGGTAGGATTGCTGTGCAGGATACTGTGGAGAACTGTGATAAACATGCTGAGGTACAATGGCTTTGCATCAACCTAAGTAGGAGAGCAAGAGCAAAGACTGGGTTATCTGGTCAAACCAGAAAAAGGGAGATGAAAACAAGCGCTTGTAATAAAAACATTTTTAAACACCCCCCCCCCCCCCCCCCCCCCCCCCCACCCCCCCCCCCCCCCCCCGTTCCATATATCTGAAGAGTTCAGACATTACATAAACTCAGTGTTCAAACAGATTACCAAGAGAGGAGGTGGCTGAGGACCTGTATGTAATTCTGATATATCACAATCATAAATTTAATGACAGCAAATAAAACACAAACAATTTCTATAATATAGGAATTATTTTTTCTTTAGAACATTCAAAAAATTCACAAACTTAGCATCAATAGTTAGGGCCAGTAAGATTGTTGGAATTTTTCTGAAGAAAGTATATCTAGAGATCATCAAGCTGCATATTGATCAAAATTAAGATATTTAAAATACCATTTACTCTGTGTTTAGCAGCCATTATTCCAGTCTTTGTCACATGACCTTCAGAAATCATTTGAATATGCTGATTTTGAGCGAAAGCAACATTTCTTCTTTTTATCAATGTTGAAAAACCAGTAGCAGTGCTTAATATTTTGTGAAAACCATGGCCACATATTTTCAGGATTTTTTGATGAATAGAAAGTTCAAACACACAGCGTTTATTTGAAATAGAAATCTAATGTAACATTATAAATGACTTTATTTTTTTACAAGTTAATGTGTCTTTGCTAAATGAAAAAGTATTACTTTCTAAAAATATATAATGATATTACTGACCCTCCATGTAGTTATACATTACATATGCAATGATTGTCAATTCTGTACTCCCTGTCATTTAGCTTGGACTCTATGCCAACAGTATGCGATTGTATAATAGAAAAACAATGGCTAATTGTTAAACAAAGTATGAGTTTTTGCATAAAGAAAAAAAATAGTTTTACATCTTATTGCTGAATTTTTGCCTTTGTGTGAAAGACTTCAGTGGGTGAGTAAATCACAAGCCTTACAACATCCTTAATGAAAAAGAAACTACCTCGCTTTGCTTTTTAAGAAAGATAATACCAACTGAATGTAACAGTGCTTTATAAGTGCCTCTGGGATTTAGAATAGCTCTTATTATACATACATGCAGTGCGTGACTGGGGGCATCACTCCAGGCTGCAGGGACCCCAGAATCTCCTCCAGAGCTTGAGGGAAGAAGGCACACTCTACCAAGCTCTGCACATTGCTGAATCTGAGTACAAGAGAAACAGAGAAAGAAAGACACACAGGAAATAAGATGACTGATGATAATGTGTTCTCAGGGTCAATGTCAAATGAGTGCATTCGGACATTTCCGCTTGAGAAACCAGTGTAGGCACATTGCAATGTTTCTTTAATGGGTATGCCAATCATGAGCGTACCGATCAAACAGATTTGCCTAAATCAGGTGACCTGGCTGTGATGAGCCCTGCGTTTATTACTCCTCTATGTGACACACAGGAAATTGAATGACCCGATCCTCTAGATCCTCTCTGTACTTTAACAGCTTGTGTATGGCAGATGGGTTTGTTGAAAAGTTTTTCACAGATTTGAATACCTGAACTGGCAGGTTGGGTGTGCAGTAGCTGTAGATCTCTGGGACTGTCAAAAGCATTTTCTTCCGTTGCTGAAACGAGATGTCATGTAAGGTCATATTTTATAGAAATTACATTGATAACCATGACAACTTTCTCATTTGTGCCCAAAATCCATCTGTGAAAGCCATAATTATGTTTCAAAATGATATATAAAAGTACCAGAATAAAAAGTGGATGAGGAGAATAAAAATATATTAGACCTCCATTATTATGATGTATTCTTTGAGCATTTCCTCCAATTCTTCTTGTGAAATGTCATCAGTAACATCCATAGACTCAATGATTACAGCAGCATCGATGGCCATTTCACAGCTCTCTTCTTCATCGAAGGACTCCAAATTACAGGACCAGTTTAACTGAGCAAACATGCTGCAAAAGAAAGACAACAAATAAATCACCAATAGCAAATTCTGACGTTGAATGTAAAAAGTAAAAGCCATCCAAATCAAAAGAGCATTTTTTATTTTTATTTTTTGCAAATAGACTATCAAAAGTTGGGTGTGGAAAGATTTTATTATTATTATTTTTTTTAAAGAGACCTCTCTGCGGCTCCAAGGCTGCATTTATGTATTACAATACAGTAAACCATACAGCGGTATTGTGAAATTTTACATTTTTAAAGTTTGAATGCTCGAGACATGTAAAAAAGAAAAAAGAAATACTGTCACTTTTAGTGAATTTAATGCTACTTCCTGAATAAAAGTATTAAGAAAACAAACATGATTGTTAATAGATTTTAGACTATATAATATTCTAATAAGTCCAATTTAGTCATGAGAGTAAAAGGAATAGTTTACCCCAAAATATCATAATTTATTATGTTTATGTTGTTACACCTGTATCATTTTTTATTCAGTGGAACACAAGGTGTTTTGCAGTAACATACCAGCAGAGGCGGACAGTAACTAAGTACATTTACTTGAGTATTGTACTTAAGTACACTTTTTGAGTATCTGTACTTTACTTGAGTATTATTTTTTCTGGGAACTTATGACTTTAACTTCACTACATTTGAAAGACAAATATTGTACTTTTCACTCCACTACATTTCTATCAAGGTCCTCGAAGTAGAAAGTCGTTACTAGTGACTCTTTTTTTGCAGACAGTTTATCGTAATCACTATTGAGGGTTACAGGAAGTGATTTCCCAGCATTTTCTTGAAACACTGCCCAGTTGAAACGTGATATTTATTTACAAAATAATAAGTTAATATTGTGTAGATGTTAGAAACAATTTGTCTGATTTTGCTAAATTGTTGTCCGTGCCAAATAGTACCTATACGCCCCCGAAGAACCCTCTGTTGTGCGTCTCCTAATAAAACACAATATGTGTTGGACTTGAAGCAGCACTGCACAGTACCATTATGTGTGTGACATCAAAGTACCGCGAGATCGATTAGACAGCATCTAAAAAAATGTTGTTTTGATGTCAAATTAGGCTTTTTTTTTTTGCTTTTTTGTTAAAGCAGTGTTGCTTTTGTAAAGTTGTACAGCTACAGTTGTATTGCTGGGTTTTAAAGCAGGTTTGATTTTGTTTCTTCCTTATCACTCTGTATTTACAGGATTTCACTGTCCACTCTGTTCAAATGTGGATGAATGGCTACACATAGATGTGTGCACACACTGTCAGAACTGTGAGATCACTACCATCCTGCTTTTGTGGGGGTGGGTAGGGGTGTTAATTTTTCCCCCCATAGGGTTTTAACATTCTAAAAGCTCTTTATTCCAAATATACTACAAGCTAGTAGCTGTAATGTATTCTAAGTTGCATCAGAAGTATTGCAAGTACTACGTACAACAATAAAACAGTGCATTGACATAAAAAAGGAAATTTACTTTTGGTACTTAAGTATTTTTAAAAGCAAGTACTTCTGTACTTTTAGTAAAATCTGTATTTACAACTTTTACTTGTAATGGGGTCATATTTGACCAGCAGTATCTGTACTTCACTCAAGTAATGAAGTTGTGTACTTTGTCCGCCTCTGCACTACTAGGGACATACGTGACCTAAGTTTAAATTAAATTTTATATTTTTTGTAAAAAAATAAAAAAAAAAAAAAAAAAAAAAAAAAAAGTATAATTAAATGTGCAATATCCCAAAGCACTGTTTAGTGCCATAGTCATCAAACCTTAGCACAACAAAAAACAGTGCACCAAGGTTCTATGTCCATAACATGAACATGTTTATGAAGAACTTTTATAGGGCTTTTTTGTCCTGTTTGGCACTTGACAGTCACTAGTCACTACATGTTCTGTTGTATGAAGAAAAAAAAAACAATTCTTCATTCTGTGTGCAATGAAATAAGTCAAAACAGTACAGCACGTTTGAAATGACATGATGATGATTTAACAATGATAGATGTGTCACTTTTATAAACTAATTTTTTTTTTAAAGCAAATAATACAAAGAGTTCCTTTACCCCCAAAAGATGTTTGGCTACATAGCTGACACTATAGTGAGGGATTCTGCACTTCTCGCCTTTATCTTTGGATGTATTTGTGGTTATCACGTGAGTTACATCATATGAAGTCGACCAGTCTGTGATGACAACAGCTCTGCCTGCTTTTAATATCCTGCAAACAAAATGTGGTTTGTAAGAATTCCCATTAGCAGTTTCACCATGAACCTCCAACTACATCAACAACATTTCTGAAGGCATGTTGTACAAAATTGTCACTGTGCACATCCTGACCTGACATACACACTTCTCCTCGCTGGATCATCAATGTCAATGAGCACTACCCAGTCCTACAGGTGGAGATGGGAAATGAAACATGTTTAATTTCTTTTAGCCGTTTTCTAAGCGAGTTAACAATATAGTGACGTTCACCTGAAAAGCTCCAGACACAGTGCCATTAGACACCCTCTCTCTCTCTCTCTCCATGTTTTCAGTGGATTGGGTGTTTCAGGAGTCTGAGCTGTTAAGTTTAATTCATATGAAGCCTCTGGGAGCAGAACAAACTCTGGAGTGACTATCCACTTCCCTGAAACAGAAAGAAACCAAACAGAATCACCATTTCAGTTTGTTATTTTATGCTTATGTGTTATTAGTTTATTGCATGCTCTCTACTCGATTATGACAGTCAACTCTCAATATTACAGACCTCAAGCACAGGCTGCAATAAACTTTTCACTCGCTAAAGCTTTTTTTGGCGATGAGGTGAGTTGTTGCCTCCTTATAATCCTGGAACATAGAAACAGGAGTCAATGAAATATTGTGAACTGTAAATTAAGCTAAAAAATAAATCTCTTTTATCGGACATGTAAAGTCACCTTTCTAATCTGGTCTTCAGCCTTACCACGAGATCATTTAGGAAAAGGTCAAGAACTTGGAGGTTGAATTTATGCTCATGAGGGTTTCAATTAGTAGAGAGAGAGCAATCTGTGCCTATATTAAGATGGTACTGAGGGCAAGGACAACATTACATGGTCCGAAATACATTGTAGCATCGGGAAGCAATTCGGGAAGAGTAATTTTTCAGGGCTAATAACCAACACTTTATCATTTTCTACATGCACAGTAAGAAATGTTTGATGTCGTGGAAGAGAGGCTTGTGCGAAATTAACTGAATTATATAGCAGTGCACTTTTGAGAGGTTAAAAATATTGAATTACATTTTATAATATATCAAAATAAGTAAATTCTGCAGAGAATGCTAGACCTTTTCTTACAATTAACTTGAACGCTTTTTCTAATTACTTTTAGGTATATTGGTAGATAATATAGGTATATTAACTGCGATTTAAATATTTAAAACAACACGCTTGTTAAATATTTCGCTTAATGCATGTTCTCATGTGTATTATTGTTATTATCAGTTTTATTTAATAAATTCTGTTTGATATTTCGTATCTAATGCAAACACAGTCAAACACATTATGTCTGATTAAACTCTCCAAATATTTTGGGGCCACTGTACAACAGCAGAACTCTTCATTTATAAGGTTGTTACAGTAAGTAATATATCTGCTTATCAGATCTTCAGATATCAGCTTTCTGATGCCATGGAGTAACTGTCTTTTCTGGGAATGATTCTTGATGCCAGACATTTGAAAGATGCATTTGTTGTCCATCATCCTAGTGGGAAAAAAAACAGATTATATGATAAATATATTACAGCTATTGGCTGTTTACAAACACTAAAGAACAGAAGAAACGCAAGTAAAGTTGAATGAACTCTATGGATCTGAATTAGATTGTGATTTGACAGCTGCTTTACAACAATAAGAAGCGTAGATAGTATCTTACCTGAAACTGAAACCCGTGAAATCACTCTGATATGATGAATTGGACAGTTTGATCTCGCGCTTACTACAACGGCGCGGACATTTTATCGAGCGACCATCAGCACTGTATATATAACACACTCAAACCTGATTAATATGACGCTGAAAGTAAGATTAGGGATTAGATAATTTCTCCCTTCGTTGTCATTCTTTAGCTTAGTTTAGTGACAACTTCAAAAACGCTCCTGTTACTGTCGTAACCTCGGTTCCCTGAGAGCGGGAACGAGACATCACGGAGATATTTCTCCGTTATGGGAACTCCTTCCCTTCCAACCTTGCCTGAAGTCCTATTGGCTCCCGCCAGTCAAACGACTGGCCAATTGACGCGAAGTATGCAAACCGCATGCAAATACTGACGAGCTCAAGCGGCAGGCGGAGTTTTCCCAAACCAGTAGTGCGCAAACCACGCCCCCTACGCGAATTCATTGGTCAACCCTGTTACGTCACCTGAGAAGATGTTTGGACAAGGTCGTTGATGGATCCGTCGCTGACAAACGGTAAACACTTTTATTCAATAACATTTTATATTAGAAGTATTGTAGGTCTCAATGGAGGTTTTGAAAATTATCATTATAGTTTTTCATTTAACTTTGATCTCTTATCTTATTATTTCGTTCGCTCTCAGGGAGAGTACGCATGTTTAGGTGTGGCGAAGACCAGGCGTAACGTACATCTGAAGGGAAAAAATTTGAATAGTTTAGGAATTTATATATCTATATATATATATTAATATATATAATATATATATATAGTATATATATATATATATATACAAGGTTTAAATTGGGCTCGAGCCGTCCGGCACATATAAACTCCAGGGCTCGACATTAAGGCTTCATTAACGCCAAACAAGTAACATGATTAAAACATCAGTAAACAAAAATAACTATGTAAACACCAAAACACAATATTAATCAGATTTTCTTACATTTAGAGTAAGTGGCGAATAGTGGAAATAGCTACTGTATATAATGCATCTATTGACAGTATAAGGTTGCGCTGCCTCTCCAGGAGAAATCAAAACGCGCAACACTAAGAAACTCAGCGTCCTGAGGTAAAAATTCAAAATGAAAAGTTAGGTAGGTAAGTTAGGCAACATCACACAACGTTTTCACCATTACGAATGTTTAATAGTTATATAAACAGTTCAATAAGCAAAATACAATAATATTAGGTCACTTACATTTTGGGCGGAAACACAGCGCATCTCATAGCAACCAGACGATTCATTGCTGATTTATTCCGTGTTTTGAACGAATTGGTTGAATCAAAGTTTCATTAGCCCACGCATAAACATCTAATGAATCTGCCGTTTGAACGAATCGTATGAATGAACGACTCAATGAATCACTCATTAAACGCTCACTACTGGCACCTGCTGGCATTTTAATTTCGTTGAAAAGTATCATTTCCACCATCATTTCTTGTTTGTATATTCAAAAATATTTAAAATAATATTATTTAATGCAGTTGTATTTTTCAGTGTAATGATTTCATTTGATAACGTATAGATAATAACATGATTATAATTGAATTTATAGATCAAATGTAAGAATCTGAAATGAAAGTATTAATGAGATTAGTGGGGAAAAATTCCTCTAAAAGGAAAAAAAAAAAAAAAAAAAATGCCTGGATAAAATATTAAACACGCAGATTAAAAGATCAAATTAATAGGACAATGATGCGAATATTGCATTTAGGCGGAATTATACAGTGGGTTACGGAAAGTATTCAGACCCCCTTAAAATTTTCACACTTTGTTATATTGCAGCCATTTGCTAAAATCATTTTAAGTAAAATTTTTTTCCTCATTAACGTACACACAACACTCCATATTGACAGAAAAACACAGAATTATTCACATTTTTGCAGATTTATTAAAAAAAAAACTGAAATATCACATGGCCCTAAGTATTATGCCATTCCTCATGCGATCCTTCTCCAGTTCTGTCAGGTTGGATGGTAAATGTTGGTGGAAAGCCATTTTTAGGTCTCTCCAGAGATGGTCAATTGGGTTTTAGTCAGGGCTCTGGCTGGGCCATTCAGGAACAGTCATAGAGTTGTTGTGAAGCCACGCCTTCGTTATTTTAGCTGTGTGCTTAAATAGGGTCATTGTCTTGTTGGAAGGTAAAAATTCGGCCCAGTCTGAGGTCCTGAGCACTCAGGAGAAGGTTTTCGTCCAGGATATCCCTTGTACTTGGCCGCATTCATCTTTCCCACGATTGCAACCAATCGTTCTGTCCCAGCAGCTGAAAAACACCCCCACAGCATGATGCTGCCACCACCCTGCTTCACGGTTGGGACTGTTTGGAAGCAGGTGATGAGCAGTGCCTGGGTTTCTCCACACATACCGCTTAGAATTAGGCCAAAAAGTTCTATCTTGGTCTCAACAGACCAGAGAATCTTATTTCTCACCATCTTGGAGTCTTTCAGGTGTTTTTTAGCAAACTCCATGCGGGCTTTATTGTGTCTTGCACTGAGGAGAGGCTTCCAGCGGGCCACTCTGCCATAAAGCCCCGAACTGGTGGAGGGCTGCAGTGATGGTAGACTTTCTACAACTTTCTCCCATCTCCCAACTGCATCTATGGAGCTCAGCCACAGTGATCTTTGGGTTCTTTTTTTACCTCTCTCACCAAGGCTCTTCTCCCACGATAGCTCAGTTTGGCCGGACGGCCAGTTCTAGGAAGGGTTTTGGTCATCCCAAACGTCTTCCATTTAGGATTATGGAGGCCACTGTGCTCTTAAAAACCTTAAGTGCAGCAGAAATTTTTTATGTAACCTTGGCCAGATCTGTGCCTTGCCAATTCTGTCTCTGAGCTCTTCAGGCAGTTCCTTGACCTCATGATTCTCATTTGCTCTAACATGCACTGTGAGCTGTAAGGTCTTATATAGACGGGTGTGTGTGGCTTTCCTAATCAAGTCCACTCAGTATAATCAAACACAGCTGGACTCAAGGAAGGTGGTAGCACCTCTCACGGATGATCAGAAGAACTGGACAGACCTGAGGTTAATATATGAGTGTTCCAGCAAAGGGTCTGGAATACTTAGGAACCATTGTGATATTCCGTTTTTCTTTTTTAATTAAATCTCGCAAAAATGGTCAACAATCTGTGTTTTTCGTCATATGGGGTGCTGTGTGTGCTGTTGCCGGTGTGGTGTGCTACATTAATGAGAAAAAAAAAAAATTAACTTAAAAGATTGTAGCAAATGGCTGCAATATAACAAGATCTTGTGAAAAATTTAAGGGGGGTCTGATACTTCGTACCACGTATATACAAAAATATATTGTTTGGTGACTTTTGATGTTAGTTATTATAGATATATATATACACAACAGTCAAAATTTGGGATCAGCAAGATTTTTTTTTTTAAGAAGTCTCTTATGCTCACCAATGTTGCATTTATTTAATCAAAAATACAGGGAAAAAAAATAATATTGTGAATATTATTATGATGTAAAATAACGTATTTTATTTTAATATACATTTAAATCTAATTTATTTAGATTACTCCAGTCTTCAGTGTCACACAAATCAGAAATCATTCTAATATGCTGATATATCATCAGTGCTGGAAACTGTTGTCTGCTTAATATTTTTTTGGAATCTGTGACACTTTTGTCAGGATTTTTTTGATTAATAAAAAGTTAAAAAGAAGAGCATTATTTAAAATAGAATCTGTTTAACAATATACACTACAGTTCAAAAGCTTGCGGTCAGTAAATTTGTATTCTTTATTTTTTTTTAAATAAATGTATACTTTTACTCAGCAAGGGGGGGGGGCGGAAAATGTGTAAATTGATAAGAAGGATAGCAAAGATTGTATATAGATTAATATTTTGCATAAAAGCTGTTCTTTTTATACTTGTATTCATCAAAGTTACCTGAACAAAGGATAGCAGATCCCAAAAAAAATATTTGGCAGCACACTGTTGCCACAATTGATAATTATAATAATAATAAGAATTAAAGAGCAGATTAGAAAGATTCTTAAGGATAAGTGACACTGAGACGGAGTAATGCTGATGGAAATTCACTGTGCATCACAGAAAGAAATGATATAAGGATATTAAAATTAGAAACCATTATGTTAGAGGGAATAAACATTTTCTAAGATTACTGTTTTTTTCTGTATTGATTGAGCATATAGAGACTTCTGTAAAAACACATTACAAGTCTTACTGATCCCAAACTTTTGAACGGTAGTGTATATACACACACTACTGTGCAAAAGTCTTAGACCACTAGTATTTTCACCAACAAAAAATGGTTTTAAGTCAGTTATTTCTATCTTTTGCTGTAGTGTGTCAGTAGGAAATATCAGTATATCAAAACAAACATTAATTTTGCCATTAATTGTAATAATGCAGTGAGATTTTTGTGCTCCAAACGGAGATCTGATCTGATCCTCATCAGTCTGTCTGGAATGACACGAAGAAACACAACAAACTGAGACAGACTAAATCCAGAAGAACTGTCGTATTCAAGATGCTTTAAAAAAACCTACCTGCAAAACTACAGTGCTGTTAAAAGTCTTAAAAGTGAGGATGCTTTCAAACATATTGTAATAAATAGATTTTCTTTATCAATTAACTTAATCAAATCAACATTTAGTGTAAGCACCCTTTGCATTTAAAACAGCTTTTGTCCACGTACACTTGCACATTGTTTTTCAGGTAGCTTTGCAAGAAGGTTTCTTCAAGTGTCTTGGAGACATTGACACAGTTCTTCTGGATTTAATCTGTCTCAGTTTTTTTCTGTTTTTCATGTCACTCCAGACAGTGCTGAGGATCAGATCAGAGTCTCCTATTGGTGGAGCACTGGCGTTGTCAGAAAAAAAATATCACTGATTATTACATTTAATGGCAAAATGAATGTTTGGAAATGTAAACTGATATTTCCTACTGACACACTACAGCAAAAAAACAGAAATAACTGGCTTAAAACCATTTTTTTGGTGAAAATAGAGTGGTCTAGACTTTTGCCACAGCGGGTGTGTGTGTGTGTGTATATATATTATATATATATATATATATATATATAATTATTAGTATTATTTTTTTTTTTTTTTTGTTTTTTTTGAAATTGTTTACTGTATGTGTCTAACGGTGGGCATCTCAGTTTACTGCTAATGGGCGATTTTCTGTCCGGTGAGCGGTGACTTCTTTTTACTTTTACAGAACTGGTTGCCTCCTGGGTATAAATATCACTTCTGCACCTATCGTTTGTGCACTACACAAGGCGATTCACACCTGGACCACACAAGTTTTGAGGCATCACTAAGAATTGCGTTGACAGAGATTTGTGAAGTAAAAGAATGGGTGAAAAAGCTTAGTGAATCATCAGGAGTGAGTTGGAGAGTGGCAGTGACAAAACCAAATAAGGGACAACGTGTGCTTTATAAGGTAATGTCAAATCATTTAATTAATCTTTACACTATATGTAAGTGTAAGACAATTAGTTACACTGAAAATGCCATTACAGTAAATGTTGTTAATATACAGAATTGTACTGTGCAAAAGGCACATTAGATTCTTCACCCAAATTTCAAGACCATTATTTATATATGTATTATTTATATTTATATTTCGCTTTATTGTGCCAGTAAGAAATATCAGTTAACATTGACTTTTACCATTAATTGTAATAGTCCAGAGAGATTATCCCTGTGATGGACTGGCCATCTGTAGGCTCTAGTATTCGTACAGCCCTAGGACAAGTGAGATGGATGGATGGATGGATTTTTGTATGCACAGGGAGTCCGAAATCGCTGTACACAGAGATCTGATCTCACCATCATCTAGTCCATCTGGGATTGCATAAAGAGAAAAAAAATGGAGAGAGAATAAATCCTGTGGCAACATCTCCAATACACTTGGAGAAATCTTCCTGAAAATCTAAATAATAAAATCTAAAACAATAATAAATTTTTTTTATTCATGACATAATTTATTTACATTATTTGTGAAAGCATCCTCAATTTACAACATTTATAACATTTTTCACAAATGCGTATACATTTTTTTATTTTTCGGCTTTGCAGGTTGATGCAAAAGGTCAAAGGTCTTGGAGATATTGGCACAGGATGTACTTTTTTTTTTTTTTGTATATTCATGTAATCTGTGGGACTCTGATGGTTGAGATCAGATGATTTTCTGTTGTGGTCCTATACTGTTTGTTGTTGGACTTAGTGCTGCCCATTTTCTCCTGGAGAAGAGATGTTGTATGCAGTGGGATGTTTTCCTGGATTAATAAAAGGCGTATAATATAATAATAATAATAATAATTACAATTAATGTCAAAATGTAAGTTTGGACTAATGCAAAATATATAAATAACTAAATAAAAAATTTAACATGTCTATGATTTGTGCACACTTCTGTACATATTTAAACAGGTATATTCTGTCTATCTTTAGGCTCATTATAGGTGCCAGCACAATGTTTATGTCCGATCAGACACGGCTAATCAAAGACGGCTGTCAAAAAATACATGCTGTGAGGCAAAACTGATTTGCACTCTGGTGAAGACTACAGACAAAAGGGCAGGAACTAGTAGGTGAGTTAGAAATGTCAAGATGGGATAAAATAAGTGCTTTTGCCTGCTTTTTGTGTGATTTGTTTTAATTTTTCAGGAGCAATGATCCCCATATACCCACTTACCCAACTTCTGTCCGTTTGTACAATGTACATAATCATAACATCTTTGTTGCGGAGGCACTGAGGCACAAGGATGTAGGGGTCAAGGTAATTGAAACCCTGACTCAGCTCTGGCTGTACTTAAAAGTGACCTGTTGGCTGAGCATGGCAACAAATATGTATATGTCTCAGCCAACCGTGCCATTTGCCCAGATCTTCAGTTTTGCTACAGGTATGTGAAATTTTACTTGGTACAAATCAGTTGCTTTGACAGACTTATGTAGTCAAGACAATCAATTTCATTTGCAGACTGTATCAGAAGGTTAATAAGCAGGAGTTTGGACAGCAAAGTGGGGAGGGAATGATAGCGGCTTTGGAAAGGCAGGTAAAATCCTACAGTGCAGCCTGTAATGACACCTGTGCCAAGCTTAAAATATCTTCAGCAGGAACACCACTTGTAGCCATTTGTTCCCCGTTGATGAAACAAACACACAGTCTCTCCAATAGTGAAGAAATGTGTTTTATGGATTCATCTGGTAACATGGACCGGGAGAACTGCAGGGTGTTTCTCCTCCTCACACACACCTGTGCAGGTGGTCTTCCTCTTGGGATAGTGATAACCCAGTCAGAACATGAGAAGACCAATTAGTGAGGGATTGGAGCTGCTGAAGTCCTTATTGAAAAATGCTGCCTTTGGAGGGCGAGGTGAGGCAGGCCCTCGTGTGTTTTTGACAGATGACTCAAAGGCAGAGAAGGGAGCTATAGCACAGGTCTTTCCTGAAGCCGCACAACTGCTCTGCATATTTCATCTTCTGCAAGCTGTGTGGAGGTGGTTGTGGAACAAAGAACACGAAGTTGAGATGAAGGACAGGCAGACACTGTTCAGCATAGTAAAGGACATGCTTTATGCCAGGGAGATGAGTACAGTTGAATTACTCTACCAGTAAGCCCTTGACAACCCTTTGACCACCAGGTAGAGAAAATAGTAGATAGGTAGAGGTAGCTTAAATATTTAGTAGTACTTCTGATGTGTTTACTCTCCAGAGGCCTATTCTGAGGGTTTTATTGTATTTATTCTTTACAGTTTCTTTTGTTACTAATTACAGATACAGGAAGTTCCTGACCTATCTACAGAGTCTTTACAGTCGACGTGAGAGTTGGGCTCTCAGCTATAGGAGGGACTTGCCAACACGTGGCAACCAAACAAATAACTATGTGGAGGCTGCAATGCATGTCTTGAAAGACACAATACTTCAAAGGACAAAAGCATTCAACCTGCCTCAATTATTCAACCTTTTCATCACCCGACTAGAGATGTACTATGAAGCACGTGTGACAGACGTTGCACTTGGCCATTGGGAGGCATTCCACCGGTCAAGATTCCTTGCTACACAAAGTAATATAAAAGCATCTGATATTTCTCAGGTAAAATGTCATTTTTAATTATGAATCATTAAAAAAAATTGTTGGTTAATTAATGCTGTCCCTCTCTTTACTGCTGGGATGCTTAGTTGAGTAACAAGATCACTGTGCATCTCGATTCTCACAAAGATGTGTTCTGTGTCCTAGTGTCCTTCCAAGTCCGTTCTGTGCATTCCTATAATTGAGAAACATCCAGTATGTCTGTATTTTTTGTCTTTATGTCACTGTTAGGTTGGAGAAAAGAAATTTCAGGTGAGATCGTCCACATCAGGGCACACCTATACAGTGGACATGGAGTTGGAGCTCTGCACTTGTCCAGTTGGCCATAGTGGGGCACCATGCAAACACCAGGCAGCAGTAGTGCAAAATTACAACATCACCTCCATCAACTTTCTCCCCACAACAGCTGAAATGAGGGCTGAGCTGCTGAAAATAACAAAAGGTAATTATTTCTTTGTAGCATAGGTTGTCACACACACTGACTGATGCTGTTTTTAAATACTGTCTTCTTTAGATATTTTAACTATTAACTAATTCTATTAATTACTTGTCCTGTTCATCATCTTCACAGCCTCAGTTTCTCTTGACTTTCTAAACCCTTTACGGCAAAATATGCCAACGCCAAGCACATTAGCTCCAGGTAAGAAAGTTCAAGTGGGACATAGAAACGTCATCATACATGCTTAATTCTTAACAAAACAACTAGTACAGCAGTGCGACATTAGTATACATTTGTTTTAGACATGCCTCCCAGGCAAGAAACCTGCACTATTGATCATCAGTATCATCTCAGTGCTCAAGATGATGGTCAGTATAAAGGGAGGGATGGTGCTGTTTTTTTATGTATTCTTTTTTTCCTTTTCTTTCTAATGGTGGCATATTGAACAGAAACACTATTGTAACATTTCAATTCGTCTATCTGTATCTTATGAATTGTAGAGTCACATCAGCTGGACCTGTCTTCCACCAGCTCTGCACAATTGCGCCAAACATCACCTATGCAAGAGGACTCATACTCCAACCAACCCTGTGTACAGGTTAACTCAGAGGGAGGTGAGTCCATGAAGCTTAGAGTTACATTAAAAATTCTGTCTAGATGTTTATTTGGGCCCAAGCACCTTTTTCTAAGTTTTTCTCCCCCAATGTTTCGGGGCATTTTGGGGTCCTTAAAGGGATAGTTCACCCTATTAAAATGGTTATTATGGGTGGTAATCAAAAACAGTTGTTTGCTGGGTAGCCCCGACGCCATTAATACTTTCCCCATGCTATTAAGTTTGGAACAACATAAGGTGAGGTAATGAGGGACAGAACCTTGTATTTTTTTTTTTTTTTACTTTGCACACACGTTGGCATAGTCTGCCATTTGGTATTCTTGCTTTAACTTTTTTTGGTCTTTAGTGCAAGCTTTTTAGTTTTAGTTTTTTAATTAAAGAAAAATACATTATTATAACTATAGTATATTTATACTATAGTTATAATAATGGCTTTTTCTTTAATATTTTGTATTTTGAGGGGATCTCCTGCTACTAAACAATATTCTGTATTAAATTATACACCATATATTTCTGAAAAAAATAAAACTATTAAAAAACACATTTTATACTATTTTTTTAATTAATCCAGTAAGTTAAAAATAGGTAAGTTAAAACAAAGTACCTAATTGGTATTTAAAATCCAATGAATGGAGGCAGATTAGTAGAAAGAAATACATGCAATCAAGTGCAATACTGTAGTATAACCACTAGATGACTGTACAGGCATATATTTAAACAGGACTGTGTGATACCTGTTGTTGAGAACAGTGTTTTCAGACAGAATTACTTGTATTAGGCATTTCATTTGGGTATACATTTAGATAATATCAAACCTTCAAATCATACAACCTTTTTTCAAAGTTTGGATTTTTTTTTTGAAATTGAGTCTTCTGTCAAACTGCTAAACAGTCTCCAACTCAGCCTTTTTTCTCCCTTTCTCTTCTCTCTCTCTCTGTGTGATTTTGTTTTACCCTCATGATGTTTTCACTTCTGTTGTGCTTTATTTTCTTTAATTGTGAGGAGTTTTGATTTTAAGTGTTAATTTCCTTAAATTGAGTTATTGATTTTATTTGACAAATCTGTTCTATTACAGTCACACCAGTTTATATGTGTGTACATAAATGTGTGTCTCTGTGGTTGTCTATTTTGATATATATATTTTTTTATTTTTTGGCATTTAACTGTGTTTTTTTACTGTTGTGACTGATTTGTAGATTAATCCCCTCAGAAATGTTTCTGTATTTTTCCATTTTCTATTAGTTTCCTGTGGACTTCATTTTAGACCCCTAAGAATAAAAGTATGGCTATATTTTATGATAATTTAGCCTTTAGCTAAGTGCTACCAAAATCAACAAGTACTTATCAAAAGTAAAGACTGGTAAAAAACAAACAAAACAAAATACATACATACAACTTAACAACCACAGGACTAGCAGATGGTTAAATGCATGCCATGAGGTGTTTGGGTCCATCATCACTGATTGAAGCTGTATTCAGTTGTTTATGTGGATAGACATTTCTGTCACATAATTTAGTTTCAATTGACAACCCTCAGTTTTGTTTCCTGGTATCATCAGTACCTTGGGTGATTGTTGTTATTTAATTGTTTTTATTGTTGTCTCTTTAAACAGCACCTTTACCTCAGTCTCCTGTGAGACGGATGCTGGGACTGCTCAGTGAAATGGCTGAAAACTCAGACTACAGTGATGCCATGACTACAATGGCCAAGCAGCTTGAAAAGATGCAGCACAACCCGACCCAAATGATCTCTGCATTTTACTGCTTTGGTAAAGGGATGTCTGTGTCAAAACGTGCAGCAGCGTTAAGACGAGCTGCTAGACGACCAGGTCCTATTATTGGCTGTCAGCCAACAGCAGTGGCCCGAAGAACAGCTAAGACTGGTTCTAGGCGGCGTTTGACAGCTGGACGCCCCAGAAAATGTAGTTCTGGTTCAGAGCATGACTACAGCAGATATACAGGGAAAAGGGCTGTCAGGGTTCGCCACAAATTGTCAGAATCTGTGGCAATGAATTACTCACATCAAGCTTAAAAATGTACAAATATTTGTATGATGTGGGTGGGTTTGGGTTGGGTTTGTGTTTTTGTGTGTGTTGTGTGTGTAAGGATCGAGAGAAAGTGAGGGTGTGTGTGTGTGTGTGTGGGGGAGAGAGAGAGAGAGAGAGAGAGAGAGTGAGTGTATGTGAGAGAGAGAGAGAGAGAGAGCGCGAGTTGAGAGTGGGTGTGTGTGTGTGCGAGAGAGAGAGGGGTGTGTGTGTGTGTGTGTGTGAGAGAGAGAGAGAGGACCGAGAGAGAGGAGTGTGGGGGGGGGGGGGGGGGGAGTTAATTTGTTCATCCTGATGTTTAAAAAGGTTACTTAGTACCGTTGATTAGTTAATGCAAACATAGTATTATTTATGAAATCTAGATCAGGACTGCAGGTTATGAAGCCATATTTAAAATCATATTTGGAAACTTTTTAACAATAGCAACTGCACAGAAAAATTTTTCAAAAGTTTTTATAGCAATTGTGAATTGCATGTAATGTTTTTGTGTACCATTGCATTTTTGTATTTCATCTATTTAATTGATGAATAAAGCATTGTATGGCCAGTCAGCTCTGTGATCATTAGTAATCATTACGTGAATGCAAATAAAGACATGCTTTTGAATCCTTTTCGGGGTACTTTGCTGCCAAGTCAAATGCACCTAAACTCTTGAATTCTGGGCTAGGACTGCAGGTAAGGAGGTCATATTGTTTGCTATACTAAAGAATTAATAAGGTAATATATATATATATATATATAGTTTACGCTTTTATTGCGGTTGCCGGTTGTTTGTTCTGTACAATACATAAGTGTCGTTTTCTCAGTGTTAAGCTACTCTGTGTGCGTGTTTTATAGCAGCCTATGTTATGTAGTTTTATGCACTATTTTTATTCATTTTATACACCCTTTTATTTAAGTTGTAAATTGTGTGCACAACGTTTCATTTCTTACACTTGTGTCGTGTCCCTTTTGTGTTTTGGATATTATATTAAAATGAGTTCGTTTGTGTCAACGCGGTGTAGCCAATCAGCGCTGTGATATAATTGACCAATGAAATCGAACCAGAGACATGAGTCATGGCTGCGGGGTGGGGTTTTCGCGTTGGGGGCGTGGTTTGCGCCCAACTGGTTTGGGAAAAAAAATCACGCCTATAGAACTATAAAATACACCAAAAACGCAACATAATTATGAAATGAAACCATTTTATTAGTGCGCTGTAATCCAAAACTTCCGAATCCTTACGACTGCGAGGAACAGTCCCAAATTCAAGCCTTTATTCAGCGATCTCTTTATCTCCATCCCGAGCAGTGAGTCCAGCGACCGTAAGCAGCAAAACCCGCGCTGACTGACGCACTTACAAATTCAAATGTTGCCGCTTCAAACGACAGGTTTTACGGCAGGATAATCGAACGCTCATTGGCTCTCGCCTGCATTCGTCACAGATGGCAACATGCCGTGTTTCTGGTGAGGTGTGTTTGAATGATGCGCCGCGCATTCCTTCAAGAGTTCACGGAGTGGGTCGGGAAAATGATCTGGATAATATTTTAAGCAATTAACAACATAAATTATGCTCTGGATCACACAAACCTACTGTAATCTGCCAGAGAGAACTGCGGGTGCAACGCATCATTATTTGGATTACTTTTAGTACTGCTTTTGACATTTTTGCAATAAATAAATGATTGTAACGTTAATTGCATTTATCTGTCTGTCATGTTTTTTATACTGTACAGAAATGTTTAGGCTCATAGGTAGGAGTGGAATTAGCGACTATAAATATATTTTAATGCTATATTGTTACAAAAAAAATTATTTTCCTGCGTATTTCGGTCATTTGCGTTTTATATCCTTTATATTCGCTATAAAATGGGTATGTTTAGGGGTCCTAAAAATCTAAATTGGGTATTAATAAAATGATAAAAATGCATATTCGCTATAAAATGGGTAGGTTAAGGGGTCTAAAAATCGAAATCGCTTATTGATAAAATGATACATGAATATCTAAATTATTTAAAAGATACGTAAATATTTTTACGTTTTTTAGCTAAAAATACGTAGCGATTTGTACGTTTTAAACGTTGAAATACGTCTAAATTGTACGTTTTAGCATGATTAAAAACGTACAAAAGTGTACGTTTTGTGCTTGTAAATGTTAATACCTACGTATAAACATGAGACCAGGCTGCTATAACATATAGTAATAATGTGACTATAGTAATTGTTTTTCTGACCGTAACAACCAGACAAAAAGTTTAACATGTGAGTGGACACCGTTTTGCAACCAGTGTATTTGCAATGTTTACTCATGTAAAAGGATGCAAGACATAGCCTAACTGCTAATACATCGAACTGCATAAAAACAGCCTAGCCTAAAAGGACGACTTGTGGATTCATGTGTGAACACCAGTAAGTAGGAATAATGCTCAGAATGCTTGATTAAGAATCTCTGATGACGTTCATTGCCATGGATTTTATCGGGTTACAAAAAAAAGGTAGGATATGGATTTAATTGCGAACTGTTACTAATTTTATGTGTGATCATGCTGCATATGCTTGTCATGGCATTCAAGTCCACACGTGTGCAACTAGAAGTGGGCACTGGGCAGCCCCAGACTGACAGGCTGGCACTGAGTGAATATTCTGCATTATAGTGAATAAATAAATACAATAAAATTGAGTATTTGCTTGTTTACAGTGCTTTGTTATATGGAGCAGTTAGATAGCAATCTATCTAATTTGTTTGTCTAATGAAGTGCTTCAGTGACAGATGTATGAAAGTACACCGTCATTTAAATGCGGCAGACTTTAATGAATATTATTACACGGCCCTGTGGAATACTTGATTCTGATTGGTACGTCGCGACATTCGAAGGTATGTTATCACTTAACAACTGGCAAAAGCTGATAACACAGGCTCATCCGGGTAACAGCAGTCGGCGCTGTACACTTGCTTGAACTATTTTTTCTTGGTGGAAGCTTTGCGTTTGTTTAGCTAATAAAATATTAAAACTCGATTCAAAATAGTTAATTATGTCATCCTGGTATCGCGGACTCGCTCTCGTTTCATACAAACGCAGCTGCCTTTACGGAAAATAAGTTTATTCAAGTGTGCTATTAGTATACGTCTTTTAAACTAAAAATAGGAAAGTATACTTTCAGTCTAATTTTAAGTTACTTCTCAGACATGGGCTTTATGTACTTCTCAGAAATATACTTACAATGACATTTAAGTATACTTATACTTATTTACAGACTTATACTTAGAAAAAGTCTAAATATATTTGAGCTATACTTGTGCTCCCGATTGTTATTACTGTAGGGGGCGATAGTCCACCTCTTCCTCAGAATTGTCCAAAACACAAAATAGTAGAAGAAGAAAGGAACCGAAAACAACAGATGCTTACCCTGTATTCGGCATGTCTAATACATAAAACAGCATCAAAACTGTGTAACGTTATGGAATAAAATGTCGACCCATGAAGAGGTAATAACGGCTGTCAAGCTTTGGGGTGTTGATCGACTCACAGCCTACGTTGGTGTGGGAGCCTGTCGGTTACGCCCCCGGCCACCGCGGCATGCTGTGAACACAATCATTCTGAATCCCAATGTAATAGTATCGCTCGGGAGGGGCCCCCCGCACTCCGTTTATGCAGTCAGCGTTTGTCAAAATCTTTGTTTATGTTTTTCATTATAAAACGTACCCACATTAGGTTTTTTTAAAAAAAAGATTGTGTGAAGCTAGAATAAAATGTTTTTTGTTTACAAGCAGATACCCTGCTCTTTCTTTTGATGTTTTGTATGTTCAGATATTCATAACAAAATATATACAAATTAATACTTAAATAGGGACGTAGTAGTATACTTAAAGTATTATGTAAAGTTCACTTAAAGAAAACTTACCAGTATACTTGCAGTATAAAACTACTAAACTAGTAGTTTACTAAGACTATACTTCAAAATGTACTAAAAATGCTACTACAAGTATTTAACTAGTAAACTATCAGTATACCTATAAGTTCACTTTTAGTATAGTTGCAGTACAAACTAAAAACATAGATGTAAATTAGTTGTGTACTCAAAGTTTACTATTGCTATACTTAAAGTATACTTAAAAGTATACTTTTATATACTAGAAAGTGGGCCAATTTAGTCCGAAGGATTATTGAAATAGTACACTTACAAGTATCCCAGCAAACACGTTAATGTGGGGCCCAAATGGGTTTCACATGGGCTACAGGGGTACAGAGTGGGCATGGGCATAAAATGGGCATCTTATCTGGGGCCCACTTGGGTGACCCAGTATAGGACCCACATTGGTGAACCCAGGTGGTCGGTTCCTAGTTGGGTAATTAATGGGAAATTTGTGCATGGGCTCAAAATGGGCTACACATGGGACCCTATTTGTTTTATCAAATATACAAGTGCAAACATAATTAATCCCATATAGGGTGATTACATGGATATATATAGTGCACATATGTGTCTTTTAAATTATGTTTTGTTGTTGTTTTGACACTTGGATTACAAAATGTAATCAAAATCTAAAAATTCCAACACTCATGCACTTGTTCCCCATTTTCCACTGACATTTAGCAAAAAAAAAAATGCAGCCACTTTAATTGTGCTGACAACTTTCTCACGAGATCCCATCCCCCCACCACCTCTCCCTCTCTCTTGTTCGAGATGCTTCGGCACTTCACAGAACGATTGGCGTATGACATCAAACTACCGCGAGACGCAGCCCCTTCTCGATCTGCATGGGACAGATCCCACGTGATTTCATTCAGCATTTCCCATCCCCCACCCAGCATGCGCTGAATCACGCCGGTGTTACGAGATTTTCGGTTTCAGTGGGCGGACATCCGCGTGGAACCAGGTGGAACGTCTCAGGTTACTTATGTAACCATGGTTCCCTGAGTAGGGAACGAGACACCTGTGTCCTCTAGGTTTTCCCCATAGCACCCCCTAGAGGACGCAGTTCGAAGTTTCACGAAAGGGAACCGTCTCAGGTTTACTATGTAACAGGTTCCCTGAGGTAGGGAAAACGAGGACACTGCGTCCTCTAGGGGGCTAGGGGAAACCTAGAGGACGCAGTTCAAAGTTCCCATGAAAGGGAACTGAGAATTTCAGTGACCGCTTTGCTGTAATTTTCGGGAGGAGAGGAGACGTTTGCCATCAGTGTATCCAAGGTAAGAATTACCATTTTAAAACTTAAAATGTTGAGCATGTAAATACATTGTTTACAAACCATAATGTTAACCGAAACATAGTTTGGCTCTTTGTCACGTTAAAATTTAGACATCATACGCAGCTCGCGCCATATTTTCCTCTTATTTCTGGTGCCAATCTCTAAACGATAATGCTGTATGTCTTTGTGTTCCCTATGCCCTCTAAAAGTTAAAGACACTAAAAAAGCTCATACTTAAACTGCAAAGTTTGAGGCATGGGTGTGTGCTCACGATACGGAATATTACAACGATGAGGTAAAATGGCTTATATAGCCAGAGACGAAGTGAAGCTTTTTTTACATCTAGTTGTAAATTAAGGTAGCCTGGGACCCGATCTCGTTGATTTGTAAGAGGAAAACAAATCAGGCCTGTTGCTACTTTTAACAATACATTTAAAATTACAATAATACAACAGTTAATATTTTATCAGGCAAACAGGCAGTTCTGCTATTATAAACTGCATCAGTTTGCATTTGCGGTGTTATTATAAATCATACAAAGTGTAGATATATTAAATGTTTTTGCTAAACTTAAATTAGAATTACATTTGTTTTAATTAATATGCATTTTTTTCTTACAGAAAGTAATCTGGACGTTTTCTAGGTGTTGATGCAATTGGATTAGCAGCAATTGGCCAGACCCTACAGTCCGAAAGTTGTACATTTACAAGTTGTAATGGTCATGTTCAAATTATTCTAATGAAACCTTGCTTAATAAAGCATGCAGAATACAAGTTCTGAAGTTGTTACAAGAAATAAAGTTTTTCCGGAGCTAAAATCTTTTTTTAGATAGTTTTTTATAAAGTTGTAAATGTACACGGCTGTTACCTCGGCGTTTTTAAAAATAGGTCATGTTTAAAGTTTTTCCAAAATAAACTGCCTTAGAAGCTGAGTAACTGGTTTCGTTATTGCAGTACCTTTTTGACAATTTTGTGTTTAGCGGATTTAATGTTAATGTTTGGGTTTTTTAGGGGTTTTTGTTTTTTGAAGGACAATATCGTAAACCTAACACAGACATATATTAGACCCATCATGTCATATCCTGTTGACCCCAAAGTCAAGGTCACCATCACCTCTCTTTATAAGCGCTTTTAACAATAAGATTGGTTCAAAGCAACGCTGGAACAGCATATTAAAATTAATTAGGAAAATAGTGTTAATAATGAAAAATGACAATAGTAAACAAATTTTTCAGTTAAAGACAGTTCATAATTCAATTCAGTGATGTCATCAACCAGCTCAGTTTAATGTTGTGGCCCCCTATAAGAGACCTACCTAAGGACTAGTTGGGGTCCATCCTCTAACCCAGGTAGGCAGGTTAGGCTCATAGCTCATGTAGGCACCAAATGGGAGCTACCTGGTTAACCCATATGGGCCCTATATATCAGTCCATCTGTGCTAACACATGTGGGGCCACCATGGAAACTGAGGACAAAATTAGCTGGGTCCCAGCTGGGTAGCTCAGGTGGGCCCCAGATATCAGCCCAGTTGCAACCCCTATAGGCCCCACATAGGTGTGTTGGCTGGGATACTACTAATACACTGATATTTGTATACTTACTACATAAAGTTTATTTAAAAATATACTTGAACTTTACTTAAGGATACTTAATAAAATAAACTTGAAGTATTCTACTTTTTGGTAAGGGTCCCATTTTGATTGTACGATTGTTTGGTATGAGTAGGATATAATGAGAAACTAACCAAACTGGCAAGGGTTTTTATTTTTTTTTAAAAACAATAATTTTCGTCTTAATTATTTTATTGGCCTAATTATTTTTGTGGTGAAATGTTGTATAATAAGTGTATGACTGTACCGTTTCCCTTAAATGTCCGTCTAGCCTGAATTTGCCACTTGCTCGCAACTGCTGTCTTCACAGAATCTTTGTGTTCGAATATTTCAACTCAAATCAATATTTCACATCTAATTATTTACTTATGTGGCACAAGTAGCCGGGTTGTAATAAGGGGATAAATATCACTCCAGCGGTTGTTATATGAACAAACCCCTTACAGGCTGATACAAAAGCCCCTCCGCTTGTGTCTGTCGGGGTTCATTCTGAGATAACAAACGGCTGTCTGGTGTACATTATCTTTACGGTAAAAAACAAAGGCAGAATTAAAGTATAACTCCAGGACGGCCCCACAGTCAGTGAAGTTCATATTGACGCGCCGGGCTAACAAAAGCAGCGTTTGTAACTCAATTTGAGCGCTCCAAACAAAGTCCACAGAGTGGTAAATGGTGTTATACCATGTTATGCCTTGCGTTTCTCCTGGATTTTCGAAGTAAGGACAAACCATTTTTTTTATCAAAAAAACAACAAAATTGACTACAAGGATACATCCACATGACAACAAAGGAGGGCTTGAAATGTCCCAAAATACAATCTCATTTTCGACCAAAAAACGAAAGTTTATGGCAGCATAGGTGGATAAGCTGGAGTCGGCTGATGCAAGCTTGGACTCACGTGACCCGGCCAGAACTCGAAAGGTGCGTAATGCCATATCGGTAGTACCATGTGATTACAATTCGGATTCAAATTGTAAAAAGCGCTCGCATCCACGTAGAACTCGTAGTTACAACTTGTGAACTGGGAGGTTTCTGAGAATTACAAATTGCCACTAACCACATTGACCACATCAGATCATTAGGCTTGTTTTTAGGCATTGAATAGGCATTTTTTGCTATAGTGCAATAGTTCCAAGTCCAAGGGTGTGAACAGCTCCAAGTCATGTGTTGTAATCTCGAAATCACAGTAATTACAACATGCGCGAATGCAGCATTACACTACGCTTGATTTGTGGAATAATTAATTACCATATAAATTAACTTCCGGTTGTTCTTTGTCTTAAAAAAAGCAATTATCTAGGTTACCGTAAAGCCTCAATACTCAATGGTTCAATAGTATAGCCACAAGACATAAAAAATGTAAAAAAAAAAAACATTTTAGTGTGAAATATGCTATATAAAGTTATGTCCAATTTTGTTGCCATGACAACAGCATGCACCCTAAAAAAAACAACTGAAAACATATTTAAACAGATTTACAGCTTGTGAATCCTGTGACAAGTCCTGTAAACATTGTTCCTGTGTCAGAACTGTCTCACTTGTCACCCAGGTTTCGCCCTACATGCCCCTGAGAGTCAGTGCTTGCCCTGCTGCCAGTCTGGGGAGAGGAACAGGAAGTGCAATCTTTATGATTCATGCTCAAGTAGTCCACAGGTTTTTACTTTAGGCCTTTAAATGGGTTCTTTACATAGGGAGTCAATGGTACATATTTACAGTTGGAGTCATACATTTCCTGTATTACTTGCATTACCGTACAATGTGAATTAGTAAGTACAACGTTAAGATAGTTTACCAATAAATATGAATTATTAATAAACTTTACAATGAGGTCCCATTATAGGCGCAGCTTGACATTTGAGCATAGATCAGCAGCAAGGATGTGAGGTTGTCACCAGACACACTGTATGCCAATTTCTTGTAAGGGCTGGGCTATGTCTATTTTTTCCACACTAATCATAGCAATAAACACATTGAAAGTAATGCATTTGAAATGAAATGCAATCAGAAATCTGTTGGGCATGAGTCAAGTTAAACACACAATGACAGGCACACAAACACTTTAAATTTAATAAATATTATCTAAAATAGCCAATTAACCAGTTTAAAATCTGATTAGGTTTATTTTCTTTTTAAATGGCCCTCCTTCAGAATAATTAAATTTCACCATATAAAAATGAGGTTGTTACAATTTTTACAAATGTTATTGTACTGTTTTTTATAATGAACATAAATTTGCATCTGCATCCTAACTCAAGATACTACTGCTGTCAATTCAAGCTACTGTCTAATGTGAATTTCTAAGAGACAAAACAAAAAAATATTATTATTATTGCATGTATGTACATATATACAGTTGCAACAAAAAGTAATTTTAAATTTTAGTTTTTTCTGCAAAAACTTTCACCAAAGTCACAAATATCAACAAACTCAATATTTCTAAGCTGATAAAACACAATCATCCTTCTTTCACGTCTTTACTATGCACACTCATTAAACATACAAAGTGATGGTGGAAAAAGTAAGTGAAACACTGGTGTCACTAAATGGCAGTTGGAGTCAGGTGTTAGCAAACAAAGGAGTCCAATCAATGAAGCACTTGCTTGAGGTTATTGCTGACAAAGGTGGTTAAACCAGTTATTAAAGCACTGTTTCACTTACTTTTTTCCACCATCACTTTGTATGTTTAATGGATGTGTTCAATAAATACATGAAAGATCATGACTTAGTGTTTTATCAGCTTAGAAATATTATGTTTGTTGATATTTGTGACTGGAGTCAGTATCTGAAACATTTCTGATCCTTAAAGTGTTTGTTATTGGCTTTAACGTCAAGAGTAGATACAGTGTATCTACTTAAAAGAACAAGACACTGTGTCTCATTGCCATATTTCAGGCATGCCTGCGGGTCTTCCTTCAGACCAGAATCTAAGGACATGATGATGCAGCTGCCCTTTTACGGTCTTGGTGACGCAACACAAGGTCATTGACATTGTCAATGGTTTGCATGTTCCAAGCATCTTGGACCTTGCCTAGACCAGGCATGACCACTGTCACTTCACGCTGCTATAGCTCCAACACTGGATGCATCAAAGTGACTGTTGCAAATCCATTTGGAAGCAGCACAAAGGCATGGGCTATGTCATAAGTAGAATGGGGCATTAGTTTGCTGTCCAGGGGCCTCATTTATAATCGTTGCATACGCACAAAAACAGCCCTGAAAGAGGCGTTCGCCACTTCCTGCGCAAAAGGTGGGATTTATAAAAACAAACTTGATGGGAAAATTTGCGCACCTGGACGCGAACTCTGACCCATACATACGAACTCTTTTTCCTTGAGTGAGAAAATTAATGAAGTAAAAACAATGATTTTAAGCTCTGTTTTCATGTCGATATATTCATGTACATTCAATATTCCACTCTCATATAGAGATAAGGACTGAAATGACAAAGTCATTACGCATAACTTAAACCAAAATTATATGAATTTAGACATATTTATAGTAAATGCACTTGATCACTTTTCCTCTTTTATTGAGAGCGAGGAGTGCTATTGGACACAATAATTCATCTTTAAACTGAAGTGCAGATCTCATGTTATGCGAATATTTTTTCGCGAGAACATAGATGAATGATGCCAGCTTACTTCGATATTATGGCCGGCCACTGCTGGATTCAGTGGGCGAATGGTCCATATCCAGTTTGAATAGTTCCACTGATAATATCTTACTGTACAGTCAACCGCAGCTGCACAGAGGTGTTGATGCCGTGTGAAGTTATCTCTACAACATTATAAAAAGTACCACTGTATTTGAAGGCTACAACTTGAAGAAAACTGTAAGATTTATACGTCCTTTTAGAACGCCTTTGTCTAGTGACGCACGATGTCAGACAGTTTTACACTGCAATAAATAGGCCTATATGTTTCCACTCAAAATAGCTCAAAGATATTCACCTTATCAGCAAAACGGCATAAATTTAATTCGATTTAAATTGTTTAAAACAATTGAAATACTTGGCCAGTGGGAAAGAATTATCTCAACTCTATTCTAAAATATTTATCTGATAACTATTTTAAACAGTTTTTGTTTTTATTTTTGTTTTTATCTTGATATATTTATTCTAAAACATAACAAGGATATTGGATAATTTTTAGAAATAAAAATTAATGTATGGCACAAATAGCATTTATAATCCGTATCTCATATTTCATAATGTCATATCTTGACTGTGTTTAAAAACATGGTGTCACGTGGATGGGAAATATGCATGGAAAATGATCAGTGGGTATGGAAAGTATTCAGACACCCTTAAATTTTTCACTATTTGTTATTTTGCAGCCATTTGCTAAAAATCATTTAAGTTAATTTTTTTCCCTCATTAATGTACACCCAGCACCCCATATTGCTAGACAAAAACACAGACTTGTTGACATTTTTGCAAATTTATTAAAAAAAAAAAAACTGAATCTCACATGTCCTAAGTATTCAGACCCTTTGCTCAGTATTTAGTAGCAGCACCCTTTTGATCTAATACAGCCATGAGTCTTTTTGGGATAGATGCAACAAGTTTTTCACACCTGGATCTTTTTGGGGATCCTCTGCCATTCCTCCTGGCAGATCCTCTCCAGTTCTGTCAGGTGGTAAACCTGGATGGTAAGTTTGGGGAAGCCTTTGTAGGTCTCTCCAGCTTTTGTCAAGGGGTTTAAGTCAGGGCTCTGGATGGGCCATTCAAGAACAGTCACAGAGTTGTTTTGAAGCCACTTCTTCGTTATTTTAGCTGTGTACTTAGGGTCATTGTCTTGTTGGAAGGTAAACCTTCGGCCCAGTCTGAGGTCCTGAGCACTCTGGAGAAGGTTTTCGTCCAGGATATCCCTGTACTTGGCAACATTAATCTTTCCCTTGATTGCAACCAGTCGTCCTGTCACTGCAGCTGAAAAACACCCCCATAGCATGATGTTGCCACCACCATGCTTCACTGTTGGGATTGTATTGGATAGGTGATGAGCAGTGCCTTGTTTTCTCCACACATTCCGCTTAGAATTAAGGTCAAAAAGTTTTATCTTGGTCTCATCAGACCACAGAATCTTATTTCTCACCATCTTGGAGTCCTTCAAGTGTTTTTTAGCAAACTCCATGCGGGCTTTCATGTGTCTTGCACTGAGGAGAGGCTTCCGTCAGGCCACTCTGCCATAAAGCCCCGACTGGTGGAGGGCTGCAGTGATGGTTGACTTTCTCCCATCTCCCGACTGCATCCCTGGAGCTCAGCCACAGTGATCTTTGGGTTCTTCTTACCTCTCTCACCAAGGCTCTTCTCACCCGATAGCTCAGTTTGGCGATTGATCACGGACGGCCAGCTCTAGGGTTCTGGTCGTCTTAAACGTCTTCCATTTAAGGATTATGGAGGGCACTGTGCTCTTAGGAACCTTAAGTGCAGCAGAAATTTGTTTGTAACCTTGGCCAGATCTGTGCCAATTCTGTCTCTGAGCTCTTCAGGCAGTTCCTTTGACATCATGATTCTCATTTGCTCTGACATGCACTGTGAGCTTGTAAGGTCTTATATAGACAGGTGTGTGGCTTTCCTAATCAGTCCAATCAGTATAATCAAACACAGATGGACTCAAATGAAAGTGTAGAACCATCTCAAGGATGATCAGAAGACATGGACAGCACCTGAGTTAAATATATAATTGTCACAGCAAAGGGTCTGAATACTTAGGACCATGTTATATTTCAGTTTTTCTTTTTTAAAAATGTTAACAATTCTGTGTTTTTCTGTAAATATGGGTGCTGTGTGTACATTAATGAGGAAAAAAAATTAACTTAAAGATTTTAGCAAGTGGCTGCAATATAAAAAAGAGTGAAAAAATTAAGGGGGTCTGAACACTTTCCGTGAATGTTGTGATGAGGTAGCATAGTAAAACAAAGGCATTGTAAGTGATTCGGGGAGGAGGACGGGGTGAGATGCACTCGCCAATCTTCTTGACTGGGATTAAAAGGAATTTTGCGAGGGTTGGCGTAGGCATGGTTTCTAAATGAAAACTTTGTGTGGTACGGCAAAATATAGCTTTGAGCTACGTACCCTTTTAGGATGAAATCTACGGAGCGGTTTATATGGGTTCTATTGGCTTTTGTCACATCCGGCGTAGACAGATAATAGAGGATGGTTAGTTTAAATCAACTAAGCAAATCTGCAGGTGCGTTGGATATAAACATATTACAGAGGAATTACATGATTTGAAGATCTGGATCTGTCATTCTTTCTAAGATGTATGAAGCAACATATAAAAAAATAACCATCTTTTTTAGTAATCATCTTTAACCAATATTCTTTTTTTTAGGACCCAGACATACCTTAAACATTGATTTTTAAATTTTTTTAATGGCGATCTTCATTTGAAAATCTCAATATTGATTTGTGAAGTGCAAACTTAAATGTATTAAAAGAATAGTCCACCCAAAAATGAAAATGTTTAACATTTTTGCACGAACATTCCTCCCATGCCTGGTACAGGTTGACAGTAACACTGAGAAACTTACAGCTGCAAACACAATCCATTCATCTCTGACAGCTCAAAAAAAAAAAAAGGTGAGCACTGTGATCTACCTGTTTAACCTGGCTGAAGTATTCATTATTAGTTTAGTGTTTTAAAGCAGGGGTGTAGACCACTGAAAACAACTTGGGTTCAATTCAGGCTCTGAAGTTCTTGCTTTGCTGTGTTTTTGGTGGGAAAATGACATTAAACATAACAGAGCAAGTATAGTTCCACAAGGAACATTTGAATTTTGTTATACTTCCACAGTTCTTTGCCTTTTGATAAGAGGCAGCAAAATATAAACATGACATGACTCTTTAATAAGCAACGGAACCATATCTGACCATTTCCTTTTGGCACCACCTACAGCTTGTGCAATGCTAAACCATTGCTTTTAACAGCTTGACCATTCCCATGATTGGTCATTATGATTGGTCATATTGCCTGTCAATCAAACTCCTGGCGAATGGTCAATTGTTTGGAGTCTGTAGATTATAAGATCACTAGATAAGCTAGAATTGTAATAGGCTATAAATACTGTTGGAGTTAAAGAATGTTAGACCCATTTCAGACTACAGATCTGGTAACCAGGTAAGACAATCAGCTTCGTCAAAGCGAACCACGTTTTTAAAACAGTGTAAGATGTGATACACAATACTTAGTTACTTTAAGTAATCTTTACTGTTTTGCCTTTTTTTTCAGAACATCTTTGGTGTCCAAAAACTGTATAATTTTTTTAATTATGTTACTTATTTATTGTAATATTGGATCATCATACGCTTCAGGTAAGTGATATCAACAACGCCATTGTGCAATAATCATTAATCACTTTTGCAGAGCTTAGCTCTTCCACTTTGTTCAAGATTTACCATCTTGCCAAATGAAAGACTGATTTATTCCTTACTGGCACAGGTTTACTCTCTTGGCAGTTATTTTTGGAAAGTTATAATCTTAAAGACCTGAAAATGAGGATTAAAAATCAGAGGATTCTGAAAATGGTCTCCATCCTATCAGTGTCCCTCTTCGTGCTGAATTATCTAGGACGAAGGACAAACGGTCCTCGTAAGGAAGAGTTGGTCTTCAATAACTTACTAAAGCAAGATGCTGGAGAACTACAAGTTTGTTCTGCTATTATCCAAGGAGACATGGATGGAGTGGACAAGGAGGCTTTCAGGAAGCTCCTGGCCTCTAGAAAAAGAAAATCCCTGCTATCAGAGTCATTCTATCTCAACACCACCAATGATTGTCCATCCTACATCAGAGATAGAAGGTTTCTGACTGTTTCTCTCAGTAAAGAGGAGAAAGATTTCCCTATTGCTTACTCCATGGTGATCCATGAGAAGATTGAGATGTTTGAAAGGCTCTTGAGAGCCATTTACACTCCTCACAATGTGTACTGTGTTCACGTGGACCAGAAGTCTCCTGAGATCTTTAAACAAGCAGTAAGAGCCATTGCGTCCTGCCTGACCAACGTGTTTGTGGCCAGCAAACTGGAGAGTGTGATTTATGCCTCCTGGTCTCGAGTTCAAGTGGACATCAACTGCATGCAGGATCTGCTAAAGTCACCTGTCCAGTGGAAGTATCTGCTCAACACCTGTGGTGCTGATTTCCCCATTAAAACCAATGCAGAAATGGTTCAGTCTCTTAAACACCTGAATGGAAAGAACAGTTTGGAGTCAGAGGACATAAAGGCCAAAAATTGGCGCTGGCAGTTTCATCACAATGTTACGAACATTGTGACTCGGACAGATGTCAAAAAGTCGCCTCCACCAATACAGAGCCCTATGTTCTCAGGAAATGCTTACTTTGTAGTTTCAAGAGAGTTTGTGGAGCACATCTTCAAAAGCAAAGAGATTCAAAACTTCATGGAATGGGAGAAAGACACGTACAGTCCAGATGAGCACATGTGGGCTACGTTACAGCGGATGCCTTCAGTACCAGGATCTAATCCTCCAAACATCAAGTACCAGCAATCGGACATGAACGCGATTGCTCGTCTGGTGAAGTGGAGCTACCATGAAGGAGATCTAAAGAGTGGAGCTCCCTACCCACCATGCACTGGGACGCACAGACGGGCAGTGTGTGTCTATGGAGCTGGGGACTTGACATGGATTGTGCAGCAACACCATCTTTTGGCAAACAAGTTTGATCCAGAAGTAGATGATATAGCAATCAAATGTATGGAGGCTTTTTTAAGGTACAAAGCTATTTATGGTCGATCCTTACTAACAGTTCAAAAATCTGACATTATTTTATGATGTTTTTAATAACAGGTACCATACCTATTTGTACATTTTAATAAATATTGTAGGAAATGTTTGGGATCTTTTTTTATTATTTAAATAATGGAAACTGTCATAGATACTATATTATATATATATATTCTATGGTGGTCATATATTAATAGATGGTGCAAAAATATACTTAAAACTATTTAAATAAATTAGTAATTTTTTTGTGTTTTTTTTTAAATGTCATTGAGAAAAAAAACTATTTGTACAATTCAGAGAAGCTCTCTTTCTAGGTTTCTAGTTCCTACATATTTTTCAGATTTTAACAATTAACAATCAAACTGTTAACATGTATGTTACATTGTTACATTTTGACTAGATTATTGCGATGTTACATTGTTACATTTTGTATACTATTATGTTGCCAAATTATTGCCAGAATTTTTTACCCAGGCAAGTTCAGATGCAATTTGTTAAAACTGCGATACTACAACACAGGATTGTGCTTGACATACTTTCGACTCTTTCACTGACTGCATACATTTAAAATATTTTACAATATATTTTATTGCAGGATATGCTATCCAGTATAAAAAAATATTTCACTGTAAAAAATAAATCATGAGTCTTGTAATTGTCATTAAAAAAATTAAGGTGATAATTAAAAATATGTGTATATTTCATTAAAGAAATTGTGATTCAGTGTTGTATAGAAAATATTGAGGACTTTTTACTAATAAAACCAAGAGATAACTTAAGCACTTTGGGGGCTTGAATTGAGGAACAGATTAAACTAAAAAAAAATTTAAGGGGTCATATGATGTTGCTAAAAAGAACATTATGTTGTGTATTTGGTGTATAATGTCAAATGTGGTTATGCGGTTAAGTAAAAAAAAACACATTATTTATGTACATTATTGTTTCTCCTCTATGCCTTTCTGAAACGCGTCGATTTTTTCCAAAGCTCATCGGTCTGAAAAAGCGAAATGTGCTCTGATTGGCGAGCTATCCAGCGCGTTGTGATTGGCCGAATACCTCAAGCGTGTGACGGAAATGTTACGACCCTTACCATACTGTGAAGCCCTCTCCGGCCGGAGCGTAACATAAAACAGTCGCTTGTGATCGGAGAAAATGACCAAAACAGGCTACTCTACAATACCCAACATCACGTTTGATCACCCCCCCCCTAGTGGGCAAATTCTTTAAATATAAAAAACTGACTTACAGTCTGTGAGTCAGAACAGCCGGCATTGAGTCTACTCTACCAGGATCAGGAAACAGTCTCCATAAAATGCGCTGGACACATCTAAATATTTGGGTTAAACTGTTCTGGAAAAGTGTTGTAAATAAAAATTAACCACTGATTTCTAGTCGTGTCCTCTGTTGGAAGGCCAAACAAAGTAGATTCGCTTTCACAACAAAACAGGCTTCCATGGCATGGCGGCTTAGCACAATAACAGCGAGAATAAAGTTGTGCCTTCTTTCTTTGCGTGAAAATTTGGGGCGGCGTTATGCAAATCTTCAACATTGTGACGTAGATATGTGGGGGGGTGTTAGAACTAGCCATTTTAGGTAGGCGTGGCTGACACTTAACTTATATAAAGAATATCTCTTTTTGAGACTTTAGTCTTTGCAACCTTACATATCTTCTTTATGCACCAAGAGCTTGTAAAGCTCCAAAGAGAAAGAAAAAATTGAAATCGCATCATATGACCCCTTTAAGGAAAGAAGGCTACCTATTTATTGTTACGCGAATTAGCCTCAAATTTGCAGTTTTATTTTAGAGTGCCTTGTATTAGTCCCAGCTGCTTGGCTATGGCGGATATGGAGAGTTACATTTTGAAAGGAAATGTATTTTATGTTTTTGAGTTGAGGAAAAACATTTATTAATGTCTGAATGTCGGTTATGTGTGGCCATTTGAAAGAGTTCTTTTTAATTGAGTTACCATTGCTTATGGTTGTATGGAAGTAGAGCTTATGGTTATGGATACTACTCCTCAAAGGCATTAAGCCTTGTTCAGTGAGCAGTAGCTTTGCTAGTGCTAGTGCAGTACTTTCCAGTATTTCTCAAGTATTTTCCTACTTGAGCTGTTTGGCTGTATACACAGTCTTTTAAATGTACAAAATAACTCAGTGAAATACAAACAGACCTCACTCAAATCACAGACTTTTGAGAATCAACTTAAAATAAATGAGCACATTTCACTAATTATATTAAATTCATTATGTCATAGATTAATTAATTTAGGAGATTTCACATGAGTTATTGAGGTAGATTCCATAAAAAAAAATCAAGCCTGGAAAAACTACTCAAAAATATTATGATTAAATAGCTTGTTCCATTTTTTACAGTGTTAAAGCTAAATTTACTGATGAAATCCTTTATTACGAGGGATTATCACTCCCTTCAAGTCCTCACTCATAAATAATTCATCCTTTATACTTTTCTTTATAACAATCAATAAAACTTTATTTTGAGCAAAGGTCAGGGGCACAACAATAGATGAATCAAGCATGTTTAAATGTACGTTGTGCAGGATCAAAGAAAGAATTACCATCACTGTGCAAAAATGGCAATAATAAAGTCTTTGTGACCTTGACTCGTGTCATTTAAATGTTCTAATCATTTGACTTTGTTTCAGTTTCTTTTCTGTATTTAGGTCATTTTTGTTCTAATATCATCCAATTTTTAATAATTTATTTACTGTATATTTTAGGTATACAAGTAATCATTATACACTACTGTTCAAATGTTTGTGGTTGGTGATATCTTACATTTTCAACTGTGATAATAAAAGGAAAGGTTTCCTAAGTACTACTCATTTAAAAACAAGCATTTATAACCAATAATCCAAAAATCCAATATGGCCAAATGTCATGGTGTGAATTCCATCGCAACGCTTTCATTTTAACATTTAAAAAGTGCAAAGATGTACAGTCAAACCAAAAATTATTCAGACACCAGATATAATTTTTTAACTAGTGGGTGCAGGACACTATGTAAGTGAGAATAGCTAAATAAAGTAAACTGTGACATACCCAAAAATTCTTCATACAAAATTTATAAAAATTTGGGACCAAAAAATCCCCCCCCCTTTTTTTTTTTTTTTTTATTCCGACCACTGTGGACCAGACCATGTTTTGCTTAAGTGTTATCTGACATTATCTGACACAGTTTAACTCTTGAGTTCTCATCATATTTTATTAATATTTTCTAAATATAGCGAATACACTGTGATGATGTGTGAAATGTTGAAGGTGTCTGAATACATTTTGGTTTGACTGTACCTATAGTGAAACATTTAATATATGACTGCTGACCATTGTTAATTTCCGTATTTCCATAAGGGAAAATGTATGTCTGAAGAAAGTATCAGGACATTTTCTCATTGGCCGTGTGCAGCCACGTGGGAGGAGCTTCCTCAACCGAAACTTCTGATTGGTAGATGCGTCGTGCGGCGGCTCGGATCAAGCCCGGCATGGCCACACCCACAGTAGTGTCGGGGTTGAAGCAGTGGAGGAGAAGAGTCCGTCCCACGTCGCTTTCCGCGTTCGTCTCTTCGCTCTCCTGAGGAGCGTCTTTGCATAGGAAAGAAGGAGCCTCGGACAACGCTCGGCGACCGCAGGACGTTCTGATGTGTTCTAGAAGTGCGTCGAAACCGTTGAAGAAGTCCTGCAGGTTTCCTCCGAGAGCTCGCAGAACCCTCTCGTTCTCCTCCAGACACAAGCCAAAGAATTCCTCCCCAAATCGGCCACGTATGTCGGCAAAGTCCACGCCTGTAAAAAAATAATGCAAAAAATGATAACTTTGCCTTAATAATTTTAATAAAAAAACAAACATACTAGTCGGTATGTATATATATATATATAAACACAGTATCTCACAGAAGTGAGTACACCCTCACATTTTTGTAAATATTTTATATCTTTTCATGTGACAACACTGAAGAAATATCACTTTGCTACAATGTAAAGTAGTGATTGTACAGCTTGTATAACATTGTAAATTTGCTGTTCCCTCAAAATAACTCAACACAGCCATTGATGTCTAAACCGCTGACCACAAAAGTTTGTACACCCCTAAGTGAAAATGTCCAATTTTGGCCCAATTAGCCATTTTCTCTCCCTGGTTGTCATGTGACTCATTAGTGTTACAAGTTCTCAGGTGTGAATGGGGAGCAGGTGTTTTAAATTTGGTGTTATCGCTCTCACTATCTCATACTGGTCACTGGAAGTTCATCATGGCACCTCATGGCAAAGAACTCTTGAGGATCTGAAAAAACGAATTGTTGCTCTACATAAAGATGACGTAGGCTATAAGAAGATTGCCAAGACCCTGAAACTGAGCTGCAGCACGGTGGCCAAGACAATACAGCGATTTAACAGGACAGGTTCCACTCAGAACAGGCCTCGCCATGGTCGACCAAAAGAAGTTAAGTGCACGTGCTCAGTGTCATATCCAAAGGTTGTGTTTGGGAAATAGACGTATAAGTGCCGCCAGCATTGCTGTAGAGGTTGAAGGGGTGGGTTGTCAGCCTGTCAGTGCTCAGACCATAAGCCGCACACTGCATCAAATTGGCCTGCATGGCTGTCATCCCAGAAGGAAACCTCTTCTAAAGATGATTCACAAGAAAGCCCGCAAACAGTTTGCTGAAGACCAGCAGACTAAGGACATGGATTACTGGAACCATGTCCTGTGGCTGATGAGACCAAGATAAACTTACTTGGTTCAGATGGTGTCAAGCGTGTGTGGCGGCAACCAGGTGAGGAGTACAAAGACAAGGGTGTCTTGCCTACAGTCAAGCATGGTGGTGGCATCGAGGGCTGGTTTGGGGTTGCATGAGTGGCAGCGTGAGGGAGCTTCTTTTTTTTTAACAGTTCATTGAGGGAACCATGACTGCCAACATGTACTGTGACATACTGAAGCAGAGCATGATCCCATCCCTTCGGAGACTGAGCCGCAGGGCAGTATTCCAACATGATAAAGACCCCAAACACACCTCCAAGACGACCACTGCCTTGCGAAAGAAGCTGAGGGTAAAGGTGATGGATTGGCCAAGCATGTTGTCACATGAAAAGATATAATAAAAAAAATTACAAAAATGTGAGGGGTGTACTCAATTCTGTGAGATACTATATATATATAA